>JAJHUR010084881.1:0-10983 GCA_027495735.1 Lutjanus campechanus
ATTACCTCAATTTGTCTTTTCACTTTCAGTCAGCTTAAAATTTTAAGGCAGCGTGGACATGGTTTTTAAGTTAAAAAGATTTTTTTTGTCACAGCATTTTGGATCTTTATTGTGTCTTGAGAAAAACGTGCTGCGTAATAAGCGGAGATCAGTTGCTCTAACCTAATTTCCCTCTTTTTATTTAGATTTATAAGAGTTTTAACAGTGTATGTCGATAAGCGGTATTTGTGTAACACTAATTTACAGGCTGTGAATGTAAATATGTATGTAAGACTGCTCCACTTAGTGTGACAACAGAAGGCGACTCTGTCACCCCCGATAAGAATGATGAATGTAAAAAAAAAAAGGATTTTCTTGTGTGTTTATAGTATAACAGTTTGACAGTGTTTCCTCTCCTACGGTATATTTAAAGATTATCTCTTCCTCACAATGTCAATTTAAAGTCAACTGACAGGAGAGCCCAAACACGGCACTCACCTAATCAAAAGTTTGCATTGTGCAAAAGTTATTTTTCCCTCTCCTTTGTCTGAAACCCATCAGGAGATTTGGCACAGTCAAACACCTCTGCATATTTGCAGTCACCATTGGTTTGTTGAGCATTAAAAATGTTAATTGGAATTTTTAAAAAGGAAAGAAAATATCGCATTACCATCCCACCTCCTCCAGTCACAGGCTGTCAAAATGCAATATTCCAAATTAGATTGTATTTGGATAATCTTTTGAACTGTAATAGGTTTCCAGCCAGCAGGCATATTACTATTGGCACATCATTATTAAACAAAAGTGACACCGAACCATCACTTTGCAGGCGGCGCCAGATAAACGTTCGACACCGTGCAAATAATATTAGTTCTGCTTCCAGAGTCACTGGCTTATCTCTGGGATGCTATATTGGGTTCATATCCCTGTCGGCTGGCGAGGGCCTTCTGACGGAAGTGTCTAAATTTATGAGTAGCCCATATGTGTGAGGTGCATGTATGAATAGGCTGCTGTGTGTGTGCACTGTGTAACGTGTGTGTCACACATTAACGCTTTTATATGTAAATGCTGTGTTTGTGTGTGTGTGTGTGTGTGGGTGGATAGACGAGTGTGTGCCTGCTTGTGGGTGTGTGTGCAAAACCGCTTGCATTCATATGTAAATAGGCAGTGTATGTGTGCCTGTATATGCAGACGCGACCCATATCATGGCATAATGAGATCCGCCACTGTTGGTTACCCTCAGACAGTGGTAATTATGGTTGCGGTGAAAGGGACTGATGCTGAAGGCAGGATGGACGTTCACACACTAACATATTCCACCACACACGGGCCTCAGTCCCACTGACAGCCCCGCTGCAGGCAAAATGACGACCTGTCCATTTGGCACGGGGACGGGGATGGGAGACGCCGCTAACTGGATGTGATGAATTAGGCCTGCATCCGCTTTCTAATCAGCTTTACAAAAGCTGCATACCTGTTACGATATTCAATACCGGAGAGATACAGGACATTCGCAGTGATGTCAAGTCAATGAAAACCTGATAAAGAAGCGTATTAAAAGACAGCATGATGCAAAGAGCTACCAATAAAAACAAGAAAGATGAAATGCGAAAAAAGAAAAGCTTTTTCTTTCTGTATTCAGCCCTATCATGTAACCCACTCCCTTCGCACCCAGTGCTTCCAGGAATGCCGAATGAAACGTCACATCTCCTAACAGCTAGTGAAGTGGCCGTTTTAAATGGACGACTGTATTCTTGAAACTCTCAGATTAACTAAACAAACAAACAAAAAAGATTTCTGTTGAAACGTGGATTTTTAAAATGTTTTTTTTCTTTCTTTTTTTGTTGGACAGGAGAAGCAGACAGGAAATACAAGAGACAGAGTGGTGTGACTGAAATCAAACCGGCAACGTTACAAAGGCCAGACAGCCATGTGGCATGTGTGCAAACCGTTCTGTTACCAAGCTGCTCCATGGAATTTTGTTCTAGTGAAAAAAAAGCCAATTTAATTTAAAAGGAACAGTGTGTAAGATTTAGTAGCAGCTCGAGGTAAAACAGTGGACTGCAACCAACTATCGTGGTTGCAAAAATGATGCAAATGCAAAAGGCCGTATCCAGAAAGTGTTTGGTTTGTCCATTCTGGGCTACTGTAGAAACACGACAGTTCAACATGGTGGTTTCCATTGAAAAGACCTGCGGTGTATGTATATAAATGGCTGACAACACAACAATTCATATTTAAGGAGATTATACACTAATAAAAAACATACTTATGACTGGTATACTCCATTTCTTCAATAGCAATTAGCAATCTTCCTAAATATTACACGCTTAACCTTTAAAGGATAAGTGTGGTAATGTTCTATATTCTTTTCTTACCATCAGTGTTTTCTGTGTTGTCATATATCTTACTCCTCTGAGCCATAGAGCTCCATTGTTATCTAAAAACAAAAGAATCCATCTTAAAAACACATCAATGAGCTACGCTGTCTGTGGCATTTTCCTTCATTACAATGATAAGCACTATAGTTTATTTTAAGTCAAACCCACAGACACTGCTGCTGTGAATACTTACTAAAGCACCGAACGTGTATCAATTTGCTGTCGGAATAGTCCCCAGCAAAGACAGTTTACTACAGTTTAAATAACATACGCCAAAAAAACTACAGTTCCCAGCTGCCTCACGAAACATTTTCACCTGTTTGAAATTGAAAGTGTATATCTGTGATCTATTTGTAAGGATTTACATCTTCAATAGGAACCAGTGAGCTTGGGCCAAATCATTTTTTTAAAGGTCTCCATAAAGGCTTGGGCCCTGTTCATAAGTGTGTTTTCATTAGTGTATTTTTACCTTAGAATTAGCCCTTTATATCAACAGGGGGCACGGGTCCTCCTCAATGGAGAGCCCAGAACGAGTTTTGGTGCCACAGTAGGTTCTCCTACACACTTGGAAATGGAGGGTGAGACGGGGTGTTTGCAGTCTGCAAGATCCCAGCTAGATGCCACTAAAGTCTACACACTGGTCCTTTAAATCAAGGTCCACTTGCTGTCTACAGCAGGAAAAAATAGTAAGTGGACCTTGAGATAAGAGTTTTTTTGGTTTGTTTTATTGGTCATTCAAAGTCAAAAATGAATTTCCACACTCCAGGTCTTACATCAAAATAATGATGTCATTGCTGATGATGGATCAAGACTCATCACTAAGTGGGATGGATTACAAAGCTCAAGCACATTTCTGTCATTTGTTTTTGTATCCAGTATAGAAATTAGTGGACTGCCTTGAAGGTAGGAAATGCTTATTCAATAATTCAGTAAATTCATATTATTCAAAAAACTTATTCACTGTAACACGGTTTGCAAAATAGTCGGCACTAATGTGCAGGATTCCTGATTGAAATGGATGAGAACGTGAAGAAAAAAAAAAAGGTATGCTCCTGCTGCACCCTCACTCACAGTGTTTGTATCCGGGCCTGGAGTGTCTCATCTCCATTTGTAACATTTGTCATCACCGTAATTGTCCTTGTCTTGTGTTTCTCCTCTATTGAAAGCTGCTCTCTGATGTTGCTCACAGGCTGTTCTACCTGATAGGACTCTACATCCTGTTTGCACACTGACAATCGCGTAAGCCAAGTTCTGATTTATTTTCTTGGTACTCGCCTTGAACCTTTCAGCCACAATCTCGCTCTCTTTACATCTCTCCATCTCTGAACACAAGTGTTGCCTCCCTGCTTGTCTCAATGGCTAATGGACTCCATAGAGCCCGGGCTGTCTTTTAGTGTGAAGCTTTCTTGATCAAGTGCATGTTTCAATGCCACATATATGCAGCATAGAGGGAAAATCATAAAGGATGAATTATACTTGTACTGCAGTATTCTATAGGTTCAGCCCATTGAACATCAATATGCAACAGTCAGAGAGCAATACATGCGTATCCATCTTCGACAGCTTTTAACTCAGATACCTTTTAAATGGCAGTGAGTTGAAAGGGCCATTTTTTAAAAACTCTACACCCACTCGTTTAGCATGTTAACGGTTAGCTTAGTGTGTTCCACATCTAAACCATATCATATCACAATGTAAATGGGTGTGAAACACAACATAAAGTTCTTCAAAAGCACTGTAAAAAAAATATATATATAAAAAAGGGTTTTAAAATTTTAAGTCGACTGAATTTACAAAGAAGAGTTGGGGTGTTTTTGTGATGATTGAAAACAAATAAACTTTTCTACTGAAATAAAATTGATGTTGATTAAGTTGTACTGGAGAAAGACATGTTCCATAATCCTTATCTTTCAGAACGCTGTAAAAATAAAGTATTTGTTTTAACTTAGACCGCTGGTCTATTTAGTAAAACTTCAAACACACTTGTTTGAGAATGTTAACAGCTAGCTTCGTGTGCTCCACATCTAAACCAAATCATATCAAAATGCAAATGAGAATTTGAACAATAATATAAAGTTCTCTACTGACTGCATTTGAAAAAAAAACAAGTTGAAGTAATTTTGTAATGATGCAGAACAAATGAGCTTTTCTAGTCAAATAAACTTGATATTAATTCAGTTCAACTTCAGAAAACATGTTCAGTAATTTCATTTTCTCAGTTTGAAAAGTCAGTCCTTCATTTCACTCAAATAACCAATTTAATTTATTAACCAATAATTCAATAATTTCAATAATTTCCATTATTGAGAAGCAACCAAGACTTATATTAAGAGTTGATATTAAAGTGTTTTAGAGACATACAGCAGCAAAAGTGTAGGTTTTTTTTTCAAACTATCAAAAAAGGCCTCAGGAGAGTTTTAACTCTCTTGTGCAAAGCATGCTGGGAAGTCTGCTAATATGCCTATCATGTTTCTTTAAGTCTTTTGACTTGAAATGATGATTTGAATGACTGTACTGTACAGAGTTCAATTAAGTCATAAAGTTAAGTTCCTAAAGTTAGAAGAAGTCATGTTTATAAGTTCTTTACTGTTGAAAACTAGACATTTTAAATTTAATTAACTTGAATAAATGAAACTTGTTAAGTGAATGAGAAAAGATAACTTGAGCCCTCTAAATTCATATATGTCGTACAAGCAATGCTTGTTTCTTGGTGTGATTTTGATATTGTAGAATTACTGGAACTCAAACGGCCTGATGTTTCTTTTTTTCTAAGAAATTATTTTTCTAGCGTCTTGCCTCTGATGTTTGGTTGCAGCATGGAGGAGGGATCTTCAAAAGTGAGAATGCTGGACGGTGAAAACAAGGAAAGTGACTCAGAAGAATTTGTTACAAAATATGCACAGCTTCTTCAACACCTACTTCACTCTGGTTTTAACATTCCACAAAAAACCCTCATGAGGCAAAAGAGGAGTATAGTCTGTGGTGCGAGGCCAAAAACCCAAACAAGAACACAGTAAGAGCGTAAATCCTCCACAGGCAGCCCACAGGTGTCGAGCTAAAGTTAGCCGAACCAGCAGCCAATCACATAAAACCCACAATGTTGACTACTTTTATTACATGTACAGTACACCATTGACAAAAGAGGACATAAGGAGGCGATAAAGATAAACAGATAGCATCCTACCTCTTGAGTAAAAACATATTTTCATATTATCAGTCTCTTTGGTACAAGACTGAAATATCTCAACAAACTAACAAGATGGACTGGTATGAACTTTTGTTTTGACATTCACGGTCACCGGAGGATGAATCCTAATGACTGTGGTGACCTAATGCCTTTATTTGTGGTGGACTTTCTTATAATTTGCCCAATACATTGGTTTATCTTGGTCAGACCTATTTTTATGTTCTTGTTTAATCAGAACATGTATCAAAGCTAAGGCTAAGCAGGATACAGAGGGATGACCGTTGACCTCTCATAGTAAATATAATTTTGATGGTAACGTTGCAAAAAAAATGACAGTCAGATATCAGAGCTGGAATGTTAACGGCCACTTTTTGGCAGCCAGGATACAGACGTAAATTTACCATTCAACTCATGTGTCAGGTTCACACCAGATCTGGGCCAAATATCTCTGCAATGTGGGTTTGAAAAGCAAATGTTAACATGCTGACAGTCATTATGAGCATGTTAGCATGCTGACATTAGCATTTAGTTTAAAGCACCTTTGTGCCCATGTACAAGACTTACAGCTGTGCTACAGCCTCATTAATACTATGTCATGTACATCCAGCTGACTGAAGACAAAGCAGGAGGGGAGCTTACTTACTTATTACCAGACTTCAGCTGCACAATTAGAAAACTTGCTGTGGTTTATTAGCAGGTGAAATGCTGACTAACAAGGTGAAGTGGGTACTGAGCAACAACAAAAGGGAATCATGATGATTTTGAATTAAAAAAATCACCTCTCAAATGTTTCTCTTTCCTACAAAACTGAATAAATCTGTTTAGCGTAATAGCTACCTCATGACATGTTCAGTGGCTGACTTATTTTAAGAACAGGGAGACTGTCTGTAAACTGCTGCCACAGTGAAAAAATATCCTCTGGTGATGATTTTCTACTTTTATTCTGTCAATGAACTCAGTGGGCTGATGAGCATGATTAAACTACAACATGAAGCTGAGTGGCAGGAGACATATTTGCTCAGATGTGTCATCAATCACTCCTGCAGGTCCCAAAATACATTTCACACTGCCTTCCAGTGAACGGTTGAGCAGAATCAGGTCACAGCAAAAACACACTGAATGCAGTTTAATTGAATAATCCAAGTTGAACAGTGAAACCACAGTTAGCCCTACTGGATCAATTAAAGGGGAGATTATCCTAATTTAAGATCATGGTCGGTCTCACGGTCCCTCAGATCTGTGGTTCCAAACCTTTTTTTGCCAGGTGTCAACCCTGTCAGAACACTTTTATCCACTACTTTTAGCTCACGATTTGAAACATTTATCCATTTTTAGCTAGCAATTTATTCATTACCTTTTGCTAACTATTTGAACCATTCATTACTTTTAGCTAACTATTTGAAAAAGTTATCTATTTTAGCTAACCATTTATCCATAACTTTTAGCTAACTATTTGAATCATTTATTCCTTTTAGCTAACACGTGTATCCATTTTAGCTAACCTTTTATTCATTACCTTTAACTATTTGAACTATTTATACTTTTAGCTTTAGCTAGCTTTAGCTGACTATTAGACTTCCCTGCTAGCTTGCTAACAACACACTAACTTCATATGTAGAAACTCATAGTGTACAGTAAGTCAAAGTAATTCAGCTACTCCTCCACATACCCCTTGGGGTACAAGTAGCGGAAGTTGGTCCCATTTGCTCAAACTTTTACCATCATATTACATGTTCCTGCATTAAACACGTAAGATAAAACTTTGAGTGAAAATATTTTAACTGCCGGTGCAGTACTTCAACAACCTGGCTCAGAGACAAGCAAACAGGCTAATTTCCAGGCACAGGGTACCAAGAGGCTCATCCATTTGGCCTGTACAACAAAAATAAACAGTTAGTCGAGCTGGATCTTTGACCCTCCAAAGTATAGTAACCACGAGGGATCTCCAGTGGATGTACTGTGATGTTTCCTCAACTACAGTCACTGGGATTAGGTCCAGCTTTGTGTTTACTGTAGGGGGGATTTTGCTTGGCCAGAACGACGGCTGGAGATGGATCCCCAAATACTGTGAACAGATTCCAGCCCTCCTATGTGGTGGGCTGCGGGCTGCAGCTGCTGTCTTTTATGGCAGATTCCTTTGAGGCAGGAGTATCTGAGAGAGACTGCAGAGAGGCACTGCTCAATGAGCAATTTATATGTTCTCAACAAAGCTTCTTCTTTAGACCCCGAAGGCAGGTCTTAATTGTTAGACGTGATATCTCCACTCCCCCTCTCCCTCTCCTCTTTCTTTGACTGTTTTCTTCTCCCTCCTCCCACCCACCCTCCCTCCAGCTATTAGGAATTGGATTTGGAGCAGAACGATCCATTTAGTCTCTCTCCTCCATCTCTATCCCTCTCTCCCTGCTTCCACACCTCCTCTGTAGGTTTCTCTCATCAAAGCCCGGGCTTAATCTGTCTATTTTTACCTGAAGGAATGAAAGGAAGGGATGAGGTAATGTTTTTCCTGTCCATCAGGTGGGCAGTGGTGCATGGGCTCTCTGGTGGTTATAGCTCAGGGAGCTAGCACCACCATGTGGACTCAGACAAGAAGAGCTATTATGAAAGCAATAGGAGGGCACAGCTTGAAGAAATTTACTGGATGATTACCAAGTGATCAAATGGAAACACAAAGAACTTACAACCTCAATTCCAAAATAGGTGGGACACTGTAAAACGTAAATGAAAACGGAATGCAATGAATATATCAATTTAATATACCACAAAGACACAATATTTCATGTTCAAACTGCTAACCTTAATTGTTTTTTGTTTTTATTTGTAAATATACACTCATTCTAATGCCTGTTGCCTGCCATTTTAAAAATATTGGCACAGGGGCGAGAAGGAAGACTGGGAAAGTTGTGGAATGCTCAAAAAACACCAGTTTGGAACATTTCACAGGTCAACAGGTAACAGGTAACAGTATCATGACTGGGTATTAAAGGGGCATCTTGTAGCTTGGTAATAAAAGAGTTTGGGTACTAGTCTGGCCTGCCTGCAGTCCAGACCCGTTCCCCACCGAGAATGTGGGGGATGGGTCTGGACGCATTATGAAGCACAAAATACACTGACAAAGACCCCAGACTGCTGAGCCCCTGAAGTCTTGCATCAAACCAGGATGAGAAAGAAAGAATTTCACTTTCAAAACTTAAACAATTAGTGTCCTCAGTTCCCAAACACTTGCTGAGTGTTGTTCAAAGAAAAGGTGATGTAACACAGTAGTAAACATGCCCCCGTCTCAACTTTTTTGGAACGTGTTGCAGGCATCACATTCAGAATGAGTGTATATTTACTAAAAACAATAAAGTTTATCAGTTTGAGCATTAAATAGCTCATCTTTGTACAGTATTCAATTTAATATAGGTTTTTAAAGATTTGCAAATCATGGCGTTGTGTTTTTATTTAAACAGTATGAACACAATTGACAGCTGAGTACAGCAAACAAATAACTATACACATGACATTTCAACCATATTTCCTGAATTTTAAGAACAACTGACTTGCTGAATTCTTGTAAGTGCTGCAAGTCAGCTCGAAGGAGTCAAGAAGTCAAAACACCTCGAGGTCGGTGTGTGGGAGCAGAGCTCCACCTAGTGGAAAAACAAAGCAGGTGACAACGACACAAAGCTGGCAGCATTTTGCATTTTATTTGTAAAATTAAAACCAGGAGCTTGCTGATTTTTGCATTTAATTGGGAAATGAAACATTACAGGAACATCACAGCCGTAGGGTACAAAATGTGTCAGTCCAGCATAAACCAGCATCTGAGATCAATGTTTAAACCAGCAGAGAAATGCACAGGCTCAGGAAACTGAAGAAGCAGTATGTGTATTATCCGTTTGTCAGAGGATTTGCTGCTACAAAAGCGCTCAACAATCCTCCTCTTAAATGTTTTTCTTAGAAAAATTAGACTTTTTTTTAAATAATAAAAAAAAAAAGAAACACTAGTTTTGGGAAACAGCATGGGGTTTAAATTGGGGTATATATTGATATTGTGATTTGAGACTTGTCTTAGATTTTGGATAGTGTTGGATAGTGTATTGTCATAAGGCATAAGTGTTGTCCTGTCCTTGTTTTAAAGGCTGCATTACAGTTAAGTGATATTATTTTCTGATCTCTTCAGACTGTCCTGGCTGTTCTTTTATTTGCTTTTACACACTAAGCCATTATCAAAGTCTCATTGTGTTAATAGTTTGTCAATGCACCAACAGTCATCCTTGTTGTTGAAAGATGATAAATATATTGAGGTATCTGGTTAAAAATATTGTGGTATTTGATCGCCTCCACATCGCCTACATTAAAATAGCCATAATATCACTCATCGTATTTCCAATTAAAAAAAACAAAAAAAAAACAAAAAAAAAACATAGCTGCTAATTTGATTGATAAACAATAAAAAAAGATGAATCCAAAAGGTTTTTTGGTTTGTATATCTATGGCAGTGACACAGCTGCTCGAAGTTAAGGACTGATTTTTCTGGATTACTCTGGCAGATCTTTGTTTTGGTGCCCAGTATTTGTTACATAGTTTGGTATGCTGTGTATATCCTGATGCTTTTCACCTGAAATCGAAGGAATAATTCAGATTATTCGAAGCAGGGTTGTATGAGCTCCACAGTCAGTGTATTACCTACAGTAGATAGGATGTCACACCCCAAGTTTGGAGAAGCAGAGAGGAGCACCAGCACAGAAGCTAAGCAATAACCTGCTGAGGACAGGGTCAGGAGCAAGACGTATTTTAGCCACTTAAAAAAATAATCAATATCTGTTTTAGTACAGACTATATTTAGAATATTTTCTCTGCTTTACCTTGCTGTTAGTCAGATTTTTGTGATGGGAAACGGACATGTATTTGTCACTATCTACAAACCAACCAGACTCTTATGACAAAAACATCATCATTAGACTTCAGAACACAGGAGCTGCTCTACTCTACCGCTGCCTTGATCGGTCTGTGTTATTGTGTGACTTTGGTGAATCTGAACTAACCTTTTAAAACACAGAAGTCACACGATAACACAGACAAACTCACAGATTGAGACAGTGGTAGCAACTGCCGTGTTCCGGAGGTAAAATTGCTTTGAAGAGATGGATATTCAGCTTGTATGACTGTGGTTTCCCAACAGAAAAGCCTTATTTAAGTGGCTAAAAAGTTTTTCTACTGACCCTGTTCATTGCTTAGCTTTCTACACTGCTACTCCCGCTGCTTCTCCAAAGCGGGGGCGTGTCAACCCCCCCATCTACTGTAGCTAATACACTGGCTATGGATAAGTACTTCACACAACCCCATTTCAAATGATCCTAACTATCCGGTTAAGTTTCTGTGTACACTGTGTGAATGAAGAGCAGCATGACAGGGCAGTGTGCTAGTGTCCATTCGCCTGAGACCAACAACAGT
>JAJHUR010084881.1:11003-23127 GCA_027495735.1 Lutjanus campechanus
TAATTTGATTGATAAACAATAAAAAAAGATGAATCCAAAAGGTTTTTTGGTTTGTATATCTATGGCAGTGACACAGCTGCTCGAAGTTAAGGACTGATTTTTCTGGATTACTCTGGCAGATCTTTGTTTTGGTGCCCAGTATTTGTTACATAGTTTGGTATGCTGTGTATATCCTGATGCTTTTCACCTGAAATCGAAGGAATAATTCAGATTATTCGAAGCAGGGTTGTATGAGCTCCACAGTCAGTGTATTACCTACAGTAGATAGGATGTCACACCCCAAGTTTGGAGAAGCAGAGAGGAGCACCAACACAGAAGCTAAGCAATAACCTGCTGAGGACAGGGTCAGGAGCAAGACGTATTTTAGCCACTTAAAAAAATAATCAATATCTGTTTTAGTACAGACTATATTTAGAATATTTTCACTGCTTTACCTTGCTGTTAGTCAGATTTTTGTGATGGGAAACGGACATGTATATAAGCCAAATGTCACTATCTACAAACCAACCAGACTCTTATGACAAAAACATCATCATTAGACTTCAGAACACAGGAGCTGCTCTACTCTACCGCTGCCTTGATCGGTCTGTGTTATTGTGTGACTTTGGTGAATCTGAACTAACCTTTTAAAACACAGAAGTCACACGATAACACAGACAAACTCACAGATTGAGACAGTGGTAGCAACTGCCGTGTTCCGGAGGTAAAATTGCTTTGAAGAGATGGATATTCAGCTTGTATGACTGTGGTTTCCCAACAGAAAAGCCTTATTTAAGTGGCTAAAAAGTTTTTCTACTGACCCTGTTCATTGCTTAGCTTTCTACACTGCTACTCCCGCTGCTTCTCCAAAGTGGGGGCGTGTCAACCTCCCCCCATCTACTGTAGCTAATACACTGGCTATGGATAAGTACTTCACACAACCCCATTTCAAATGATCCTAACTATCCCGTTAAGTTTCTGTGTACACTGTGTGAATGAAGAGCAGCATGACAGGGCAGTGTGCTAGTGTCCATTCGCCTGAGACCAACAACAGTGCTAACCGTCAACAAAAAGTTAACAAAAGAGCTAAAAACACCCCTCCTTTTATCAACTAATTTAAATATCTGTACTTCATACATAAGAAAATAAATTTAAAATAAATAATATATTTGCAGAGCAGAAAAAAACAATATGAGGACAAAAAAAATAAAGAAAGGCAAAAAAAAAAAAAAAAATTCAGAACAGAACTGAGATAAGTGATGGACTGTGACTCCATCATATCCATCCTCACCGATCCTAACTACTGCGCTACGCTCCGTCTACTCCTCTCTCTCTCTCTCTCTCTACACGCTCTTAAAGGCACAGAGGTGGTGGGCGAGTTGCAGCACGTGGAGATGCTGTTACATCAGATAGAGGTGGCAAATAGAAACAGAGTTGTTGGATTAAAGTCCGTTCTTCAGTTATCTTTGTTGTGGCCGTTGCAGCTCCTCCGTGGGGCGACGCAGAATTTGCGCGGATGGTTTTTAAAATCGAGGACTTGCTGGACAAAGTGGTGGGGCGGGTGCTTCTCTATATAACGATGGAGTTCATCTGGACAAGACAAAGAAAAAACACAGAAAATTGTGTTAAATATTATTAGTTTAGAATATTAAATGAACATGCCTGATATCTTTTTGCATTTTTTTTGGTAAAGAATGCACTGTAATAAAGATTTTATTTTACATTTAAGGGTGATGTAAAACATTTTAACATCAATATGTTACTGAGGCATTAGTATAATCACAATGATGATTTCACATCAAGCTAGAGAGGGTTAACAGCATCAATTCATCTTTGTATCTAATTTTATATTATGCACAGGTGGGACTGTTTGATGTTAAAAGGAGAAACTGCTTTATAGGACAATAGAGAAAGAAAGAGCGTACGGAAAAGCTTTGACAGTTTCTAGAAAAGGCAGATGGTAGACGTAAAGGACCCTGGAAAATCAACGACAGACGGCACTTATCCTCTTCAGTGAAGCCAAGAAGAAATCAAATGTGATGGTGACAGCACGGAGGAAGCAGGGACGCTCTGATAGATGCTGTCAGTCATCTCCGCATGGGTCTCGTACACAGTGTCGGGACAGTCACTTTCAAAACGCAATATATTACATAATACTAGATACTTTTATGTGAAAATAATAAGTTAATTCACAATATAACTGTCTGTGTAGAGTGATGCATTACACTACTTTTAATAAAACTGAAGATTAATGATGCTTCATAGCAGTATCACTGCAAATGCCCCTATACTGCAACACTTATGGTAAGAGGACGTTTAAATCATTCCCGTTCTAGTTGCACCTGCTCAGCACAGGCTTGCAACTAGGGCTCTTTTTCCCTCAGTGTCTCACCCTGTCCTAAATGCCACTTTCAATTGTCCCAGACTTAACAACCGCTGTCCCAAACTAAAATGATATTTTTCCTATTTTACACAGTGAATTTTGGCTACTAACTTTTGTAAACTCACATCACTTCATTGACTCGCTCTGGTCTGTCTTGCCCTACCTGCTAGTCGTTCCCTGCACATATCTGTGTAAAACATTAAAATCACCCCGGGTGTTTGACAGCAATTAGTATTCATTATTCTTTTAGTCATTGGTTGAGTTATTGTTTCTTGTTTATTTCTAAGTCTTTGATCGATAAATGAATCACAGCAAACTGCAGTGCAAATGCAAACCTGTTTCTGACTGGAATACAGTGATGGAAACGTGCATAAACAAACTCTTAGACAGTGTGTCACGTGTAACGTAGCGCAGAGCACCAACTGGTCCCACATCAATTTTTTTTTTTAATTCAAACACCGAACGCCTGAAATAATATAGACCTGTACTGCATGAGAATAAACAAAATAGCTCATTTTTCTTCTCTCTTAATACGTTTCTCTTCTGTCCAAGAATTGTATCTTTGTGCCCTAGGTGGTATTTTTTTATTGTCCCTGGGACAATGGGACATCCTTAATTTCGAGCGCTGCTCGCGGCTCAGCCGTGTCTCACAGGCATAACCACGACTTGAAGTGTTCATTTATGCTTCAAGTTTACTTTTTCCTACAACATGCGCATAAACGTGAGGTTGATGCCAAATAAAAAAGTCACAGAATAAATTTATTTATCTACATTTTGCAACCCAGGCGGAGCAGATGTGCTGCTCTCTGGCTCAGTGGCCCATATTTCCCCGCATGCCTTTAGTGCTGGACTGAGTAGTTTGTTATGTGATATATAGCACCTTTTAAAAAGAAGCTAAACAGTAAGACCAAACAAGACCAAGACGTAATGAAGATAACGTTAAAATGTCAAAATAAATACAGTATAAATCAATGTATATATGACAAAATAAATCAATACACATAAAACAATGAAAACATACAAAAAAATACAAAACATTAAAAGAAATGTACAAAGGCATCACATCATTTAGTAGTGAAGCTGAAAAATGTTTAATGACAAACAAACACTGGGTCTTACCATATGTGATCTTTCCTGTGTCAGGTCGATCAAGTGTTAAAAACAGAGCTGACAGTTCCACCTCCTCCACCCCCAGCATTATTTCCAAGATGGCGGCGAGATCCTCCTCCAGAACTTCCCCGCTCTCCTCATTCTCATACATCTGCACAACAACACATGCTCTTAGAGCAATGACTCAGAACTACTGTGAGACCAGACCGAATGGTAAATGCGCTCACCTTGAAGGCAAATCTGAGGGTCTTCATTGACTGTGATGGTCGATGAACAGTAGACAGAGCAACGACGTAGTGTCTGATGTCTATCTGTCCGTCTCCCTGCTGGGAAATGATCTTGGTGAGCAGTAGTAGCAGGTTATTCTCATCATTCATAAATGCAAAGTCACAATAGCAGATTGCAGATACTCCACAAGAGGGAGCTGACAAGACAATAAAGTAACAGCCATGGCCAGTGTCAGTGTCAACACTTAAACGTCCTAACATTAAAGAGGTAGAGAAGAGATCATCTAAAACCATGTTTTGTCTAAATGATCACACAAGACTAAAACAAGTCAGACTGATGATGATGACTTTAAGGTATCAGGAGCCTGTTGAGGATCAAAGAGTCTCAGATCCAACTAGGGTTTCTAAAACTTCAAGGAGGAAGTCACTGACACCATCAGTCCACATATTTGAGCTATTTTGAATATCTTCTTACTGTTATATTCTCCTCCTAAGATGACAAAGATTTTCCCCATCAGGGTTACTGGTAACAAACTGGCCTACATGCTGCTTTTAATTTAGTTGACCCGCTAACTGTTCCATCGCAGCCTTTGAAATGCTAATTATATTAACTATATCGTATATAAATTATTCCTGTCTTTATTTTAAAAATATTTTCTTTATTTTTTTCTGTATGATCCATTTTGCCAGGTGACTTTTCTTCTCTCTTTTTCTGCATTTTATCTAAACTTTGGATTTCAGCAATAGATACAGAGGAGAGAAGCAAATATAATGCAGATCTATGTGTCAGGTTCTAACAGAGACTCCAGAACTCTCTCGACCTGTTTCTCTGTGCTGCAACTACCATCTCACTTTTTCTTTTTTAATCAGCTGATGGCGTGAACATTGTTATATCTCTCTCAGGAGTGAACGATGCACACGTTCATCAGTTACAAACTGATCCATTCAGTTCACCGTTCAACAAAAACATGAGCAAGTTCAATGAATGCTGTTCCTTAAGCAGGTTCACACACAACACAAGATTCAACAATCAACTATCTTTCTGGTGCGTTTACATACAACAACTAACAAATCCTACTTATTACCTACCTTTAGAGATATTGCTGCTAACTTGTATGACACATGATAATGTTCCATATGTCTCCCTACCAGTTTATAATCTCATTGTCTGTTATTATATGTACATGTCTGTAAGAAAAAAAAAAGATTGTACCTTGAATCTGTCTGTGTTTACCTGATCAAAGAGGCTGTGGACTTGCGTGAGTGTGTCTGTAACTGGCAGGTTGAGGAACTGGGCGAAGTCCTCCAAACCCAGCCGCTCTCCCTGCAGCTTTCTGGCTCTTCTGGCCTGCTCCTCCAGAGTTTTCTCTGTAGTTCCTGCTCTCAGCCTGTTAAAGCGCCAGAGAAAATACAAGTTACTGCATCACATGACGCAACAATACGTTAGTCATACTGTTAACCACATGTATGAGACACATACAGAAGCATGACCTGTCACAATATTGTTAATGTGCCTCTTTTTAAAAGAAACATTGTCAGTGATGGAGTCATATTCTACTGTCTATATCTTCAGTATTTTGGATTGCAGTTGTCTCAGTTTAGCCTACTATTGGACTCTAACTTGATCTTTGGTTATACTGTATTTTTTTGTGTATAAACTATCAAAGATTTGTCTATTTTCCTAGTTTTCATCACAACTTGATAGATTCCTTGACTGTCTGTTATAATTATTAGAAAAGCCCTTTCAAATGATAATTAACTACTGGCACTACCAACTTCACTTGCAGTAATATAAGTGATGAAGAGTTGCGAATTATAATGAAAAGCTGTATCCAGAAAAAAGATCTAGTCTTACATTGATTAAAATTATGAACACTTTGATATGATAGTTTATTTTGAGGAACATTCAATGTTGCAATTAAAAAGCAATAAATAAATGTAGAGAAGAGCCAGATGTGTCTCTATAAAGTGTCACATGATTCATATGATTCAGACAGAATTATATGACTCTATAAAGGCTATAAAGCCTATATGATCAAAAGAATGTTATTACTGGTTCTGCAAATTCTAACACGTTAGTTTAATGACACATCATCTCCCAAAATGGAGCCAATGAGCAAAAAATAAGAAAAAAAACAGATTCTTGAACATTTTTGTGCTCAAATGACAAAAAACACACCCTGATTTTATAAACACTCTTTAATAATAACAATTAAACAAACTGTAGGATTACTTTTCATGTCAGTCATATCTTCTCTAAATAATCAAATAATCACATGATATGCTTACAGATATTTGGGAATTTTCTTATTTTAATGTAGAACCTGGATCTAAAATCTGATTACAGAGAATTGTGTAAATCTTCAAAAATATTCAGTCCTGGCAGAAGATTTGTGCTACATAAAACCAAACCTTTTCTCATTTGATTTTATTTAACTGGACCATATTATTCTGGAGAAGGACAGATCTCCCTGTGTGTGTTTCTGCTCTGTCACCAACAGGTGTCAGTGTTTCTCCACATTCACCCGTCCAACCCTGTCCGACCAGTCTGTCCGGTCTCCCCTTAACTCACCCCAGGCGGCATACCAGCAGGTTGAACTCCAGCAGGCTGCTGTAGTTAAATATACGCAGTGGGCCCTGTGATAGGCTGATGTCGCGGTCGTCAAAGGACAGGTCTGTGAGCGGCACGTCCAGCGCCCTGTCAGGACAGAGCAAGAGGTTTATGAGGACCTTCACTTGCGTGTGCGTGTTGACATGGACGTCCAAAACAATGCGACACTGATCAAAGACGCTCATGCAAACACACTATACACACACTTACTTTGCCATAAGCTTTCTGACGTTATTGGCAAACAGGGCAGGGTTCTCCCTCTCCTCACTGGATGGAGTGTAAATCGGCAAATACTAAAGAAAGAGAGACTGTCAAATTAATCTTGTTGTCTTGTCTTGTGTGCAAAGCAAATAAAAACAGAATACAAATGATTTTCAACCTATATGGAATTCAATCCAGTACAAAGCCAAGATGTTTAACGTTCAAACTTCTTTTTAACTTCATTGATTTTTGTAAATAAACACTCATCTGAATTTCATACCTGCAACACGTTTCAAAAGAGTTGGGACAGGGGCAACAAAATCTGGAAAAGTTGTGAAAAGCTAAAAGAACAACACCTGTTTCAATTATTCAAAAGGCAAACAGGTTCATTGGTAACAGGTGACAGTATCATGACTGGGTATGAAAGGGGCATCTTCGAAAAGGATCAGTCAGTCGCAAGCAAGGATGGGCGAGGTTCACCACTTTGTGAAAAACTGTGTGGGCAAATAGTCCAGCAGTTGTTTGTCAATGTTTATCAACATGCAATTCAGGGATTTCGTCATCTACAGTCCACAATATCATTAAAGGATTCAGAGAATCTGGAGAAATGTCTGCGTGCACGTAGGGAGCAACGCTGAAAACCAACACTGAATGCCCCCAAGTGGCAGTGCGTTACAAACAAGATTGCAGGGGCATGATTGTTTCCAGGATACTACACGGGCCCGGGAACACTCCAGAAAACTGTTGTCAGTAAACACAGTTTGTCGCTGCATCTACAAATGCAAGTTAAGATTCTACCAAGAACAGCTAACAATGCTGCAGACTTCATCTGAGATGGACCGACACAAAGTAGAAACGTGTGCTGAGGTCTGACGAGTCCACATTTCAGATTGTTTTTGGAAAAATTTGGCTGTTGTGTCCTTCGGGCTACAGAGGAAAAGGACCATCCAGATTGTTACCAGGACTAACTTCAAAAGCCAGCATCTGTGATGGTATGGAGGAATGTTAGCGCCCATGGCATGGCTAACTGTCACATCTGTGAAGGCCCACAAACAGGGTTTTCATCATCCAGAGACGTCCCCGCATATTTCAGAAAGACAATGCCAAGGCACATTCTGCACGTGTTACAGCAGCGCGGCACCACAGTAACCGAGTTCAGGTGCTAGACTGACCTGTCTGCAGTCCACACCTGTCTCCCATTGAAAATGTGTGGTGCACAAAAGACTGTTGAGCAAGTTAAGTCATAAATCAAGCAAAAATGGGAACAAGACTGAGAAAGAATTTCACTTCCAAAACTTCAACAATTAGTGTCCTCAGTTCCCAAACACTTATTGAGTGTTGTTGAAAGAAAAAGCAGGTAGTCACAGTGGTAAACTTTGCTCTCTTCAAACTTTATGATACGTGCTTTCAGAATGAGTGAATATTTACAGAGAACAATAAAGTTTATCAGTTTGAATATTAAATATCTTGTCTTTGTACCGTATGTAATTGAATATAGGTTGAAAATGATTTGCAAATCACTGCATTCTGTTTTATTTATGTTTTACACAATGTTACAACTTTTTTTTATTATTCGGGTTGTAAATATGGAATTCCATATATCAGACACTATAATAAGTTTTACTGACTTCTGGCCCTCTAAACCACTCACCTCTATCTCCATGGGATTATGAGGTTGGCACAGAGTGAGCCACAGGATCTTGAACCTAGAAGACAGAAGAGTTGACTTTGTCTATAGATGAGGAGACAGTGTCAGGAAGAAGAATGAAAATGATATGATGGGCAGATAATGATAATGATAATCATTTACCATGTTCATTCTTAATGCAAAACAGGTCACCTCTGCTGTAACTACATACTTAGCACAGGGAAATAGAGTCTCTGTGTGTTATGGGTTGCAGTGCGTGTGAGAGCGTAGGTGTGCAAACCAAAGACAGAAACACTCACGCTCCAGGGCCTTGCCACGTCCATGTAACAGTATCCTGTGGAGAGGAAGGAGAAGGAGGAAATGGCTAAGGACAAACACACAAACACACAAACACCTCATGGAGCCAATTTCCTACAACGTCTCCGACTTCCTGGAACTGTTGTTTGGTATTTTTCTCAGTCGTGTGTGTCTGTGGGTTCTGAGAATGGTTGAGGGCTCAGAGGCTTTATAGATATTACTCATTACTGCTGATTAACGCCTAAAGACAGTCATACTGATGTGCACTCAAACACTTTTTAGCCAACATCTTTCTTTGCTCTTTTTACTCTAGAATTACTCTTCCATTTTTTTTAAAGTGTAACTTCACCCCAATGTCTGTGCCAAACTCCACCCATGGCATAATTCTGAAAAAAATGTTAAAACAGTGGGGAAGGGGCTGAGGAGGGGAGGGGGGAAGAAGAGCGAGGCAGGAGTTGCTCAGTGACTTCTAACCTGAGAGCGTTAAAATTTCTTGTTGCATACATTTAATTACATAAATTAACCACTCAACACATGAAATGTAGATTTTTATACATTTGGTAAGAAATATCATTTAGTTTACAGCTCAAAAAAATATGGTTAAGTGTGCAGTGCCTCTTTAATGCTGCAATTATGCAATTATGATAATAATAATAATAATGTAACTTTCTTTTAAGGGGAACTCCACTGATTTCACACATCAAAGTCTGTTTGCAGGGCTTATGTAGTACCGCTGCATATGTGAGGGAAGTTAAATAAAGCCTTTGTGGCTCAAGAGGAAACTGTGTGAAGTGTGATAAATAACATGGGAACGCTGGTTGGTTCTGAGAACAACAAATTTGAAAATGATCAAATCTTTGGAGTTAAAAAGAAGTGAGCTTAAAGACCTCAATAAACCACTCCTTTCTGCCTGAGGCTAGCAGATCCAAGCCATGTTAGCCACTGCTAGCATAACAGACCTGAATCTCCAACCTCACTGTCAGCAGTTGAGTTGCATTGTGGGTAGGGTTGGATATTGTTTGGATTTTAAAGTTTCTGATTCCACATTTGTTTGGAATTATGGATTTTGGTTCAAAATGATTATCGATTCCAATTCTTTGAGTGACCTCCTGTGTGAAGCACTAATTACCATGGATAAATGGTTACCACTGGAAACACTAAGCTAAGCTAACTTTAGCTAATTAATCATTACGATGGTGCTCTCATTCCTAGCTTCTTGAATATTTTGGGATTTACTTTCCTGCAATGACAGAGAGTATCCCATCCTAGCATTTTGTAGCATAGCGTTTGCTAAACTGAGATGACTGTTACATGCTATTCACTGAGAACTGAACGCTAGACTCACAATTTAATAGGACAAATTCATTAGGAGACAAGCTTTCATTCAGCGCCTGTTTATAGGTGCAGACGGATGGCCAGGTCAATATACGTTCTGTGTTTGCAGTACACTGTTTAATTTCAAAGTAGTGCAAGTGAAATTTATGTAGGAACAGATAAGCAGAATCATAATTAAAAATTCTTAATGATTCCTTCGACTCCTAATTTTGGAATCGATTCTTATTTGGGATTGGTTCTCAATGCCCAACTCTAACTGTGGGTCATGTGGGGACTGACAAGAAACAGTAATACATAGAATAAAAAGATATAAATATAAACAATGTAAATACCTCTCCCTCAGTTGTGTCAATTTTGGTACCTTTTGTTACCAGAATGCAATGCTAGTTTGATTATAGTGTAGTCACACTGAGCCAAACAAATGAGTAAGAAGAACATTTAAAAAATCCATCTATACACTTGTAGTTTTCTTTACATTACGGTTAATAGTAAATGATGTGAAGTATGCAGTTCAATTAATATCATCAAAATTAAAAAATACAGCTACGGTCACTTAAGTGCAGCATGATTTACTGTCAGTCTTTTTGATTTTCCACTATGAGTGTTTGACACAGGATGACCTGTCCTCACTTACATTCCATTTGTTTATGCATAAAAGAGAAAAGTCAGCTGCCTGAAGCTTAAATACAACACTGTATTATTTTCTGCATTGAGCTGAACTAAAGAAACCAAAACTCTTGTGTTAAAATACCTTCAGAGTGACAAAATGGCAAACAGATCAATCCAAGATAATTCAGACAATTTCACTTTAAAACAGGACATCTGGATACTTTTAACTGATGCAATCAGCTTCTCCTCATTCATGAATATGTATTGATTTGGCTCTTTAACAATCAGTAGTTTGTTTCCAATGTTCATGTCTGGATGAGGAGTCTTTATTGTTGTTTCCATTTCCAGCTGCAAAGTTTCTCTCAAGCTAAATGAACAGATGGAAACAGCTGGAATGGAAACACTTCTGGTGGTGGTCTGGACAGGAATACACAAACTTTGAAAGAGTAATTCCGTTAGTGTGGTTTATTCAGGTTTTCTGTGCTGCACTTAACTGCCCGGTGCTGCCACGTTGTCACTAAAATCAGCACAGTGTCTAAACTCGGCCTAAAGGGAAACGGTGACAAAAGCTTTCTAGGCAAACACACAAGAAAAACTGGGTAATATAAGAAGTGTATAATTCATGAGAGAGTGAGGAGAGGTGCTGAGAGAGAGACACGATACCTGTGTGTGTCTTAAAGTGTGTGTGTGCGCGCGCGTGTGTGTGTAAGTGAGTGTGAGAGAGGGAGATAGATTGAGAGAGAAAGAGGGGGATGAAATATCATCCTACGAGAACATGAAGTCACTCAACACAAGAAGGACACATGCTAACGTGCGGGAAAGAAACCATTACATCACAGGTGTGTGTCAGTGTGTGTAGATTTGTGTGCACGGTGCATTTACGGGCGGAATCGGGCAAAGTTCGTCCAATGTCCGAGGTTACAGGTATGGAAAGGATTAAAAGAAAATGTGTTTACCAGTTTGTTTGGGTAGCGAAGCACCACAGGCTGCACTGGGAGAGCTGGTATGAAAGCACCTGAGAAAAACGAGAGAAGATTTTGAGAGAGAGACTTGAAGGGAGAGATTTAGATTTTTATTCAGCTACTACATCAGGAGTGTTGCTAAAAGAAAAGGTGATGTAACACAGTGGTAAACACAGTGGCATCAAATTCAGAATGAGTGTATATTTACAAAGGTTTGTTAGCAAAAGTTAATCAGATTGAACATCAAATTTTAAAAAAAATTGTACCGTACTCAATTGAATATAGATCACAACGTTTTTGCAAATCACTGCAGTATGTTTTTTTTTACATTTTACACAACATCCCAACTATTTTGGAATTGGGTTTGTACTAAAAAACACAACAGGAACACAGAGCAACATATTTGTCTAAGTTGTGTACTACTTTGGATGAATGACAAGCTCACAACCTTAGGATAACCTCCAGCCCTGGCAGACAGGCTCTCTATGGAGACTCCATAATGTCCTGCTGATGACAGACGAGCTGATAGAAGCCACATACAGTATTTATTACTGGACAAAAGCCCTATTCAAGATACTGTCTGAGCTTTGAATGGATGAAAATGGGATAAGAGTATTACTAATGAGAATAAAGCTTAAAACCATTGAGGCTCAGATGTTTGTTGGCAAGTTGGGGGTTAGTGGAACAAGCTATAAAGTTGATATGGTTAACATGTTTGCAAACTATTTTAACAAACCTATTTTCACCTGCAGCAGACCACAC
>JAJHUR010084881.1:23147-60728 GCA_027495735.1 Lutjanus campechanus
TATTGTTTTTTTTTTTTTTTACATTTTACACAACATCCCAACTATTTTGGAATTGGGTTTGTACTAAAAAAATAAATTATGATTACATTGTTTTGGCACTACATTGTTCTACTGTTACTTGAACACAACAGGAACACAGAGCAACGTATTTGTCTAAGTTGTGTACTACTTTGGATGAATGACAAGCTCACAACCTTAGGATAACCTCCAGCCCTGGCAGACAGGCTCTCTATGGAGACTCCATAATGTCCTGCTGATGACAGACGAGCTGATAGAAGCCACATACAGTATTTATTACTGGACAAAAGCCCTATTCAAGATACTGTCTGAGCTTTGAATGGATGAAAATGGGATAAGAGTATTACTAATGAGAATAAAGCTTAAAACCTTTGAGGCTCAGATGTTTGTTGGCGAGTTGGGGCTTAGTGGAACAAGCTATAAAGTTGATATGGTTAACATGTTTGCAAACTATTTTAACAAACCTATTTTCACCTGCAGCAGACCACACGGCAACATTATGAGTCATTCTGAATCATATCTAAGCCCACCTGAGGAAAGTAACTGCAATTTTCACTCTTACTTTCACTCTGTTTTGGTCTTTACCAACTCCTATGGGAGATATCTCACTCCTTAGCTGCTAAATGCTCCACTTTGTTTGCCTTTTGGAGCTCGACAGAGAACATACAGTGGGTCTATCGGCAGTTTGTTGCAGAAAACAGCTGCCTCTTACATCTGGAAAAAATGTTTTTGGTGAGAGCAGGGGACCAAAAAACAGTAAAGTTGTGCACAGGAAAATCAAAACAATGAGCTGAAAGATGCTAAAATGCTCTGTAGAGGAACTACAGAGACACGTAATTGTCTGTAGTTTCAACCTTAACAAGTAACTCTGTTAACATTAAACTTTTTTTCCACATTTGTTCACATAGAATTCCTTTTTCAATGCAGCCATTCTGACATGAAACAGTAGGGTAAACAAAAGTGTTACCAATTATATTAATTAAGGCCCCATTACATTTAGTGTAGCAGAGGCTTTCCAGTGAGCCAGCATGGACAACAGAAGCATGACTCTGTTTGACCTGAATGAAACAGAACCTTAATTAGCATTAGTGATACCACCCAAGTTTACCCTACTATTTCATGTTGAAATGGCTGCTGTGTAAAACGTCTATCATTGATTAGTGTAACTTTACCTGATGCAGGTTTCTAAGGTCAAAACTATTCTGCCAGATTGCATAAATATTTTAATATTTTGAATATTTACATTGGTATAAAACTAGATAAATCCAAAATATAATCTGTTCAGTGTTCCCTCGACTGCAATACACACTACAAACATTGTTTGAAAGTTAAATGAAAAGTAATATCACCAATGAAACTAAACTTAAAGGCATAATTGGCAATTTTTTTCTATAAACCAATGAATAGACTCTATACAAACACAATCCCTTTCAGTCATCACTTGTGTGTGGCGGTGGTTGTATCTGCAGAGACCCTGTCCTTCTCTTGTATATTCCTTTTTTCCTCATTATTTGTGCTCAGAAAGCTTTACCAACCTAAAAAGTTGGCATTTGACGTTCTGGACTGATACTCAATAATCAGCTATCTTCTTGGTGCGTTTACAAACAGCTCATAAAAATCAAACTAATCGTACCTTTAAAAACAATGTATATTACTGTGTAAGATATACATAAACACTTGTATTTATGTACAGTATATAATTAGGAGGTCCTTGTAGCATAGGGAGGCAGGTTTCACTACAGATTCGTGACAAAGTGGACTTAACAACACACCCGTGTACCTGTTATTTAGGGTGCCCCACCCTGTAGTGAGGATGGCGAGGGCCAGTGAAGCACCTATGGGACCTTCAGTGAAGCCTCTTGAGTCTGCTTCCTATTTTTCATGATCCTCTGACAACATCTATCTGATACACTTTAACATAACACCTATGAACATGGTGGAGTTCTAAGTTTCTACACCAGGGAGCATCCTCGTGTTGAATCAAATCAAAATACTGTGATGGAAAATGAAGATATATTAATTCTGATCAGCTGTGATCAATAAGGAACCCCCATCCAACATAAATAGCTGGCTAACATCTCATTTTTAATAGAACAATATTGGCCCCACATAGCTGTACGTGAGACTGTGAAAGAACATGAAGGCGCATAAGAGGGATCACTGACTACATCACTAAAAAATAACGTGACTCTAGTACAGGGACAGACAGGTAGAGATGGCTGAACATGAAAGTGACGGCTCTATTAAAAAGGCCTTTTGAAGACTGGAGGTATCTGCAGAGCACATCATGCACAGGTGGCACCAAGCACGTTAAACACACACAAACGCACACTGCTGCTCTGTTGGGCCGGGAGCCAGTGAAGAGACATAACTAGAGGAGACACATCCAGAGACAACTGGTACCACACAACGGACAGATCAAGCTGGACAAACACACGGACACACACACACACACACACACACACACACACACACACACTCTCAAACAAAGCGGGACAGAGTGTGACCAACGGGGCTTACTGGGAATGACAGAATTACAGACTGGAAGAAAGGGGATTAGACAGAGCAGGCAGGGAACAATGGCTGACAGCATAACACACATACGCGCACACATACGGGATGTGAGCAGAAAAACAAGCCCCGAAAAGATTGGGTGCAACAGTTATGTGCCCTGTTGAGGTGTCCCTGAGCAAGACACTGAAGCCAAGCCTGCTGGGCTGACATAAAATTAATTTGCCTAGACATCTACACCTGGAGTTGGCGGGCGTGCAGTCAACTCCATGCATAAATAATCATTTACAAGTCCAGGCACACAAAATGAAATGAACACCAAACAAAGTGATCACACAGTCGCTCTATTAGCACACAGGCACACCCCACGCTGGAAAGAACCAAGAACCACAGCAGCAAATACTGCTCAAAGCTATGGTTTTGACAATTTTTCTATCAGCTTTTCTGGAGAATATCAACCCCTTTTTTTTGGCCACTGGACGGAAGCAATGTTGGCTTCCTTTGCAGTTATGTGTAGATTGAACAAGACTAGGGGTCTGTCCCAGTACTCACAAGTCAAGTGCCTACTTGTGTAATGTTTTATCGGTAATTGCCACAGCGCCTAAGTGCCCTTTAAGACATATCAGGCAAGCATATCAAAGGATATCAGCTCTGACTAGGATACGAGTGATTAATAAGGACATCCCGTCTCTCACGCACAGACAAATACTGCACATGGCTCAATTGAGCTCAGATGGTTTGTTGTTTTACAGTATTACAGTCACAACCAGATGACATTCAGGAGCTGAGAGGAGTAATACAGTAAACTAATTAAGTCACATTATCTCGAAGCACATAAAGGAGACACAACATAATAATACGTTGAATTAGGGGTGACCTGGAATTGGTCCAATACTGGCCAAAAGCACTGGATCAGACACTGGGAGGGGGAAAAGTATAATCTGATACGTTCTATTGGCCTAAAATATCACATAAATGCTTAGCTAAACTTTGATGGGAAGTTAATTAGATAAGAGGAAATATGTTTTTTTGGTCCAAGTATGAATGTTTTCAATAAAATTTCTGTAGGGTCATTCAGCATTGGAAAGGACATGCGCACACACACACACGATGCCTAAAGCAGGAAGGGGACTGAACACATACCAGCCTTGAATAAGATGAGACCCGACCTGTTGGTGCACGTCCCCTCCGGGAATATCATGATCTGGAACAAACACACGCACGTTAAGGTGCACACAAGCACAAAATACACACAAATCTGGCTCTTACTCATTGTTTTAAATTGGTCTTGATCTGTGTGAACTGGGTGTGACTGTGTTTATGCTATCACCTTTCAATTCCCATGCCATGTGAGCAGAGGTTAGATCACCGTTGGTGATCTCGGTGTGTGGTGCTCTATGTAGAATAGGGCTTTATGTGCATTATCATGTATGTTACCTGTGGCCACTCCCCTCCAGACTGGGCTCTCCGCTTGATCTCCTCCACAGTTTTTCTTCTGGAGTCCTGGTCCGACCGAAACACAAACACTGGCCTGATGTAGCTGATCAGAGCTGGGAGGACGGCAGTGGAGAGAAAGATTTTGGACGTTTGCCAGAACAAGAGAGAAAATCAATTGTTTAAGTAAGTTCAGAACCTTTCAACCAGAGTGGAAGCATTAGTTAAGTTCTCTTAATTTAAATGTGGTTAATTTAAGAATCACGTTATGATAATTAAGGACTTTTAGATACACTTAGACATTTGGATGTGCCAACAGACCTAAAAGAAAAAAATCAGGATGCAACCACTTCTCCAATCAGAACTAAATCAGAGGACACAACACCACAGAGGTCAATGCAGTGTAAGATGAAGGGGGGTATTATGTACATTATCACTGAATAATTTTTTACTGGCTTTCACCAAAATATACCCATATATTTTAGACCAGACTGGTTACACAAATGTTAGGCCGCAATGGTTCAAAAAGTCCCTGTTTCCAGCTGCAAGAAGAAACGGTTCACAGTCCACACATCTGTAATTAACATTCATGGACCCAAAATGTAAAGGATGATCATTTTTGACAGTCTTAGCTGTCTAGCAATCTACAGCTAATGTGCTACTTAATGCCTGAATGTACCGTCTGTCTTAGAATATGAATCTAAATGAAGATAACTGAATTTTAATTTTATGACCATTTAACTTTTGAACAAAAAAAATACAGTTTGAATTTATTTATTAAACATATTGCAACTAGTTCAAAAGAGCACAAAAAATAAAATTCATAAAGTTCAAATACAACTTTATCTGGCTTTAACTTCTTGTCATATTATATTTCTGTTCTTTTTCTACACAGCATTTTCAACTGTGTATCAGCAGTTTGCATCAAATGGAAAATGTCCTGCAATTGCGCGATAAATTCTATTTCTTTTACCCTTCATCTCTTCTTCTCATTTCTCTGTGTAAGATGTGTGAGTCACAGAGAAGATGTGGATTACTCACTGCCCCAGACGGGAATGCTCCTGCTCTCCAGTTTGGTGACTATGGAGCACATGGTCATTGTGACAGGGATGGCATCAAAGTAGGAGGAGTGTGGTGCCACAGTGAGGATGGGAACTTCAGACGGCGCCGCCCGCTCCCCTTTCACCTTGATCCAATGGAAACCTCCGCAAAACCACATGGCTCGCATGATCACTCGTAGACACACATCTATAAACCTGATGAAGGACACAGACACACAGACAGCTGAGAAATAAGGTGTGTGTTTAGCTTTTTAGAAGGTTTTGTCTAGGGATACGACCAAATTTGTCATGTTCAACTTCAGTCTTGGACACCATTCACAAATATTTACGCTAATACTCTCCAGGGGTGAAGTGTACATTTACTTGAGTACTGTATTTAAGGTCAAATTAGAAGTACTTGTACTTGAATATTTCCATTTTATATAACTTAATACTTCCATTCATCCACACTGCGGAGGAAAACATTGCACTTTTTAGTCTACACTAATCTGACATTTGTCTGACAGCTTTAGTTTCCATTTAGTTTTCATATGACAAATTTTCATATCATTCCTCTCCAGTGAAAGCCATGTATCTCCAAATTTGGTTCATTTGAATTTGAATTTTTTTCTGATAAACTGAAGAATTAAGGCCTGTATCCGCTGCAGGAACCTTCCTCAGGGCCTGAGAAAGCTTTGGAGGAACTCAGCGTGTTTCCACCGCAGTGACCAGGGTCTACATTAAGTTCTTGGTACATTATTTTATCCCCAAAAAGTCCCTGCTGAGAGGGAGCAATTTCCAAAAGCACACAAACTTTGAGGATGGAGCTCTCAGTGCTGAACATTTCTGACTGGTCACATCAATATCAGAAGAAAGCATACGACAGATGGACCGACGACAAAGTTGTACTGTTGAACACAAAAAATGTGTTCAGCAGTACAGACAACTTTTTCATTCTTCAGCAGACCAGTATGCTTATCTTCACAATGCAAATGCAAAAACAACAGCAGGCTGAAAAAACATTTAAGATCCCTTAAAACTAAAAACTAAAAAATTCTGTGTAATCTGGGTGCCTAAAGTGTTCCTTTATGGGTCTGAGCAAATTCTCCCACTTTTCTGAGCGATGAGTACTTTTATTTTTGATGCTGAGAACATTTCTCTGATAATGCTTACATACTTCTACTTTTACTAAATCTTCACATTGTGGTACTGCCTATTTAACTCGAGGATCTAAATATTTCTTCTAGCACTGCTACTCTTCCTCTGTGCATGTATATCACACGTACATGATTATTGTAATGAAAGTTAAAAATCTAAAGTCAAATTTCAGCATTATTTGAACTTTCTCAGCTCAAATAGGTTCACATAACTCCTATAAACACTCTATATTCATGAACTCAAATGAGCAGACGTCATTTTCAGTTGACATCAATAAACAATCGGCGGATACAAGACTGCAGTTCACAAAGGGCTTGTTTGTTTAGCTCTGTTCACCATATAATTTACACACGTCTTGTAGCTCACACACACTTTAACACTTTCCCACACACACACACACACACACACACACACACACACAGAAATATCCACCGTGCACACCTCCTCCACCATGACCGTGACTCCATGACAAACTCGACGCGTCCCAGGGAGGCCGCGAAGGCGAACGGCCACGCCAGCAGCATGAGGAAGGACACCAGCAGCAGCCGCACAGGAAACACCGTGACAGACATCAGTCCGATCTGAAGAGACAGCGAACGGAGACAGAGAAATCTGAGCAGTCACATTGTTAACATGCCTCTGTTATTATAACTATTAATCACTGTAATTATTGACCATTTTATATTCATGTGGCTTTTCAGCCAACTGTCCAACAGTTATTACTTCAAGTCTTGAACATACTGTACATTCCTATACAGCAGAATAATATGCCTGCATGTCCTGCAGGGTCGAGAGGAGGAGGAGGAGCACATTCCATCTGTGCCTTCAGGAAGGAACAAACAACCGGCTATCAATCACACTAACAGCTGTGCTCTAATCACCCTGTACTGGTTAGGAAACCCTCGAGTTTACTGTATGTCCGATACCTATACATGTTTAAATATCAATACCAGTATATCATACTAGTTACCTTATGTTAGAAAATGCTGGGAATATAGATCAGATAGCTATCAATTAAAAATAATGAATATAGATAGAATCCACATAGATGCTGTTATAAAAAGAGTAGACCAAGAACTTTGCATTTCAGGAAAACTACTAGGAATACTACTAGGTCCAATCTTTTACATTCATTGTAACTTAGAATAGGGTTTTTTGTAATCAACTCTTGGACACAAAAAAAATTCACACTTGCCAATGTTACCCTCTCCCATCCTTGTGTACACTGATCACACTTTTGTACACAAAAAATGTTGCCTAGCACTCATAGTCATTAGAATATCAGGATGAGCCAATCAGAGGTAGAGTAGGGCGGGACTTGACTTTGCCCTCTTGGAAAAAAAATCATATCTGTAGCCATAATGTGAAATCGCCATAGCTCAGTGTCTTTTTTTTTTTAAAGATAAAACTGCACTGCACAATTTAGTGTCAGTTTATTGCGACCAGTCCAAGATATATAATCATGCTGTTTAATCAGCATTTCTATATTTAAGCCACACCTGTCAGGTGGATTGCTTATCTTGGAAAAGGAGAAGTACTCACTAACACAGATTGTTTTATGATTTTCTTTTAAACAAATTTTCTTCTAGCACTGCTACTCTTCCTCTGTGCGTGATTTTCTTTTGAACAAATTTTCATTTGCTTAATGAAGTAGTCCCCAAGCATCGCAAAAATATATCATATTTCATGTTAGACTGTGAGGGACGTTTTTTTTTTTTCAAAATTTGAGCGAAATAAACCTTTTGCCATCACTGAATAAATCTTTGCTTTAACTTATGAGCAATGGGAGCCAAAACAAAATTTTTGCGTCTATATTTTTCTTCAGTGTATGTACCTACCCATCTACATTAGTGAAACTCATTGTAAAGTTATTATGATTATGAGGATGTCATTTCATCTCTTACTTATTTTAATGTTGAAGGGAATTTATAAATCATCATCATTTATAAATATGCATAGATGTATTACAGGTCTGCATATACTGCAAAATATGGATATATCACTGGTATATATCAACATGTATTCACACGGGAACATACATCATATAAACAACATATTTCAAAGACAAGAATTCACATAGTTGCAAGTTATTGTAGAAGTTTTTTCTAATAACCCTGCCCAACAACTAATGTTCTGAGATTTTGTGTTCTTTGGTTTTGTTTGCTTTTATCCTCCCACTTGAGAGCTCTTGTTAGGCAATAGGCCAGTCTTTCATTTATTAATAGTGTGGTGGGTTCTAGTGGCAGACCACCATCCCTTTAGCAGCACTGAGACCAGCCAGAGGATGAAGGCTGAGGTATTATAGCACTGCTTGTGATACTGGGATCAGTCCTCTCAGCAGGGTGGGGACAACAGCAGAAATACTTTCCCAGGAATGTGTAACCTCCAGGCAGACCAAACCCATGTAAACAACTGTGCCAGTTTACAATAGTTTATGCAGATTTGAATTTTGAAATACCTGTTTCATAACCATCATTGTGAAATGTTTGAGGCTCTTCACTTGCTGTTCCTAAACAAATACATCATATAACATCTCTAGATTAATGTCTAAAAACGCTGGACCTGTGTTATCTATTTTGCTGATTTGTGTACGAACATAACCCCATTTTTTTTCAACAATTCACAAACCCAAACTAACCTGTAATTTACTCAAGGTAACAGTGCATTTCTGCTTGCCATGAGTTGCTATAACTTCCAGGGAAAGGGACGTCACAAACTGAGGAAGAAAGTCTCTGAACTTGAGTAAACGTTAACATAAATAAAGTTTTAATACACTGCCTCATCTGTGAACATGATTCAGGATTTGACAAGGCCTGATGGCCTGTGGCCACAAAAAGTTTCTGTGTGGCCACCAAATATTGCATGTAGGTGGCCCTGTGGCCACCAAGTATAATCCCCACATTGTGGACCTTCACCAACACGTGACTTCTGATGTTAGATGTTAGAACATTCTACAAAAATTAGCAAACAGTAATCATCGCCAGCTAGCTGGGGATACTGCAGTATGGCTTTACTATGCCTACTCAGGCTGTTAACACAATCCTATCCAAAAACAACAATACGACATTTGCCTGTATCACAAAGTCTGCCATGGTATGATTTTGATACAACTCAATTCCTACAATCGATATCAGACGATATCATATGTCCATTTAACACATTTATATCAACTTACAAAAAGCAACTAAATTATGATTTGATAATTTTCTGTCTGAACTCTTCCAGACATTTATAACACAGACATGTCATGGGAATTTCAAAATAAAGGCATAACTTAAAGCTGACTATATATATCGATATTTTGAATTGCATCATTAATATTGGATCACTGAATATCAATCAATATATCGACGTATTGTTACACCCGTTTTTTATTTATATAATTTGTCTAATTTGAAATCTTGCTTCTAAATGGATTTATTTCTGTGAGCACCACCAAACAGTTGGTTAACTGTAATGGTTTGTCAGGAGCCTCTTGATAACAATGACGCATCTCAAATGCATGTAAACAACACATTTGTTCAGAAATTTTGAAGGTTTGCTGAGCATTTTGTGTTATCAGATAAGAGCTTTTGCTATTCGCATAACATCAGAGAGGTTTCACTGCATAAACAGTGAGGTAGGAAATATGATAAGGCAACTCTGTAGACAGAGTATGAGGTTCAGCCTGAGGTCACAGAGTACAGTTGACGTCTCGTCACTGAAATAAAGTACATTGAAGCCAGAGTGCCACACTAGAGATGAGAAGTCAGCTGACTGACCTGTCATGCCTTTTCTCTTACTGTGTAATGAGAGAGATGTGGTGTGAGAGTGTGTGTTGTGGTGTGTGTGTATGTGTGTGTGTACTAACAGGGTCACAAAGTCACGGCCTCCAGTGTAAATTCAAACTGTGTGACATTTTAAGCCCCTTCCTCCCCCTTGTCGGACCTCGGGTCGATCTCTTCATCCTGCACTTTCATCGTTCCCCCTCTCATCAACCTCCCTCAACCTCCCGGCCTGCCTTACAGTAATCTCCAGTCCCAGAGGAATTCCTCTCCTCAACTATCCATCCATCCATCCTTCCATCCATCCATCAATCTCTCACTCTCTGTGTCTATTTGCTCAGCTGCACCTTCATTTATCATGCTGCCCTCCCTTCAACTGTTTTCCTCCTTCTTTACATTGATGTGCTTTTTGTGACCACTCTGGGGAATCATATCTAATTCCCCCCCATCCCCCCTCCCTTCCTGCCCCGTCTTCCCTTTCTTTCCTGCGCGTTTCTCTCTCCGGAGGAGCCCAGGTGCACACTGCAGGGCTGTATTAATAAATAAACAGTAATGGGGGTGATTTATGATGCTCTAACGCCTCTCCCTGCCTCACCACCCCCACGGCTGACGCACAGTGCACTCATCATCTGAGCTTAACGAATCCATCTGGGAGGATCTGCTGACATTTTCTCAGGAGGTGGCATGAGAATGAGCTGGGGCGGGGTAGAGGGGAGCAATTTGTTTTATGAGAGTACTGGCCCATCACCCACTGATGATTTGAAATTTGCGATAAAAATATGTTTCTGCAGTACTGGACTCACTGGTACCACACATCTTCCCTTCCCACTAATATGAACATAGATTCAAAGTTTTATTCCCTGAGTGCGATCATTTGTTGCTGTGCTATTTTATATTTCTGTTACTTACCCTAATATAGCAATGACCTCTAAAAAGCTTCCTTTCATGTGCAAGATTGGACAGAGATCTTTTTTATTCCACACATTCTTCATTATTGTCAAAACCTGGTGCTTACAAGACACACAATGCAACTCAACTACCAACAAGTTGGGTCAGAGATTAGGGTGTGTTATGGTGGTAGCAGTTAATTTGGCATCAAGCTGCTGGCATCAAGCAGAGTTGAGGAGCAGGCTACAGAGTAGGCTTGGGCAGTATAAAGGTATTATGGTATACCAGGGTATAACTTTAGTGAGCATGCAAGAGGGCGCATATCAGACTAATTACTGTCTGTGGTGGCAGAGAGTAACAGTGAATGCAAGCTGAGTGGAGGAAAAGGTGAGCAGTGAAGTGTCACTATATACTACTAATATAAAAGATACACTCACAGCACCGACCCCTTTCAAAATAAAGGTTTGATAGCAATTTAATGGTAAGCAAAACGCTATTGACTGTCTTTGCTAGATTTTTAATGGCTGGTATTTCCATGAAACCTTTCAGTGGACCACATCTGGCCCCCCGGGGCCGCATTTTTCCCAGGGCTTGATCTAGAGATTCAGTGTCTTGCCCATTTTCTGTGTGATGCACATGATTAAGGGCAAAAATGCACAGTGAAATGGTCTGTTGATGGACATATTGACATCAGAACAGGAACATGACATAACTCACAAGTTTCTATGTCTGTGTCTGTACAATTTATCGCAGGCATGAAAAGAAACCAAGTGAGGGCAGTATTTTTCCAGTGTGCTCTTTTTATTTCTTTTTTCTTTCGCTCTCCCTCCTATCTCTGAACGAGGTTAAACAAAAATCATTCTGCTTTCTGGTTACACCTCTTTTCTTCCTTCAAAACTCTTCTGTAAGCTCAATGTAAAAAAATAAAAAATAAAAAAAAGATAGGCCTGGCAGCAGCAGGCACTACCCACACTATCTGTGTGGGTACCACCAGCGTGCGAGCCGCAGCAGTTAGCGAAGCAGCCGTCCATTCATCAAGATGAACAAGGCAGAGATAGAAGTTTGATGATAAGCTGCCCTACGGTCTGCTCCTAATGGTATTAGCCCAAATAGCAGCAAATGTCTTTCGACCTGAGGGTATAGTTCAGTTCTTTGTTAAGCCATTCTGTTGTATGTTAAATATTCAGGAGGCTCTGGGAAGCCATGATGGCCCCATTGTCTCCAAACACAAAAAAACCCACACACACTTTTGTACATATGGCAGCATTAAAGCTGTTATGGGCCATTAATGCATGGAGTCACTTAGCCCATCCTACAGCTGGGCACTTTTGCTCTTTTAACATACGGACCTTCTGTATGTATATCTGTCATATATATAGCAGTCAAATTTTGTTCTTCTGTCCACCTGCTATATAGAAAGTATTTGGAATCAGAAGAAGACAAACCCCATAGTTCAGGCATGAGCAGTAATAGACAAAAGACACTACCTACAAAAATTCGCCAACAGAAAAATCAAGGAAACAGATATTGTAATAAGGAACACACTGACTGACGAGGGACAAGGAAACACTACAGTAATAAACTCTTAACACCAAAGGCAACAAATTGGACAGTTTGAAATTTGGACTTGATGATGGCATGAGAGGAAAAGTTAGCGGATCACAGTGTTTTTACAATTCATCCTCTGGGGATTAAGAATGTCTGTACCAATCACAAGAATCCATCAAATGGTTGTTGAGATGTTTCATTAAAGACCAGAAATGTCAACCTCATACAACCTCAATACAATACACTGTCTGGAAATTATGGCCATCTGAATAAAATATGGTGATAATCTGTCAGCTATACCTGTTGGTGGTGCTAGAGGGGAAGTCAGAGGATCGCCAAAGAATTTTAGAACTGCAATACCATTGCAATTGATATATTTTACTCTGAAACACAACGTGTCAACGTCATGGTAGAGTTGAAAGGAAAGTCAGTGAATCACCAAAGTCAGTAGGATTCAGCCCCAGGAGACGATGTCTGTGCAAAATTTCACGGCAATATGTAATAGTTGGAAAGATACAGTACACAGGATTCACCATTAACCATGGCCACCCAAGAGCCTGTTTCATGTAGGTGACTCCCTTGTGGCTACCAAGTTTTATCCCCAAACTGCAAGATTTTGCCAACAGACCAAACATTATAGTTTGAGTTCCTTCACACCTTCTAGTTCCACATTCAACAAAAACAGCACTTACGTCAGCTAGCTACAGTAAGCAGTAAGCCTACTCAAACTGTTAATGCAATCCCAACAGAACAACCACAAATACAAAAGGTGGACTGTGAAAAAACAAAATGACAACAAAAAATGTGGAGGGACTAGAAGCAGGAGTTCACTTCAGTTCAGTTTGACTGTGGTGTGCGCTGCCAGTTTCCTCAGCCTCATTGGAAACAATGCCATAATTAATGGGAAAAGCGGGCAACACAAGTGTCACAGTTAGGGAAAACTGTGTTAAGTTGCGTGAAATTACCTTTACTGCATTGATTTTACATTTGGGCCACCAAAAATGTACTTTGGCCACCAAATTCAGGGACTTAATTGCTCATGAGCTTAAAAATATCAATGTCGCTGGTATGACAGGGGATGATGTCACTTGCCTTTGGAAGGAGTACTCTGCTCTTTCTTTTCCAGGCTGAAAAACTACATGCATCTTACTAGCCTACATGTTGTATTAATATATTGCACTACAAATACTATGAATGTATTGATTTAAATCAACAAATTTGAAAAGTTGTTTTCAGCCCTGCACTGACACATTAGCCTCTCATACATACTTTTCCATGGCCATGCCACATAAGACCCAACTCCCCAGTGCAATGTGGCCCAGCACATGTTTGACTGCTCCATCCACCCTGCAGTGAAGGCTAATTGCCCTGTGTTAATTGTTTTCAATGAGCCAAGGGAAGTGAGCTCTGGTTTCCACATGGGAGCCCAGGAAACATTCTACCTGTCCTTCTGTTTGTCATGTTGTTGGTGTACAGATGTCGTTTGTGTGTCAGGCAGGGAGTAAGCATGAGCAATGCCTAAGTCCAAGACAAAGGTCGTTGAACCTGTTACACACATATTATTAGAGTCACATTTGGTATTAAATATTTGTTTTTGCTAGGAAGAAAAATGTGCACTGGTGAAGTATCGTTTTACTCTTAGATTTATAAAAAAAAATATTTGTATAAAGGCATCTGGCCAACGCTCTTACCTAGAACAAACTGCAATAGCTGCACCAGTAGATTAGGTTTTAATACTGAAATAGCCAAAAAAAAAAACACCTGCAATTTTTCTAGAATTTTTTGAGACACTCCAGTCTCTCGACATCACAGCTCTATCGAATGTCATAGGTGTTTTTTTTTTCTGCAAGCTGGTGAGTTGGCAGCCATGTCTGTATGATGTTCAGTGTTCAGCAATGTGTGACTCAGCTGGAATGAGAGCTACTGTCTGTCTTTCTGTTTCACTTGCTGACCTAGTTGGTCTACAGTCCTGCTGATCATGTTTGCTGGAAGTTAGAGAAAAAAAAAAAAGATTCCAGGACAGCCAAGTGCCAGGGGGACGAATGTGCTTATGCATCAAGCAGCACTTGTCATCTCAACCATGACAGACCAACAGATTCAAAAGCAGACAGATACCTAGAAGAACACACATACAATTGTTTCCCCGCTTTCTTTTTTATTTTGAAACAACAAAACCGAATATTTCACGAGGATAGAAAGAAGCTTTTGTTCGGGCAGAGCTCATGGTTGTTTACATGGGACTGTGTGCGTGCGCACGACTGAGTCCACACATGTTTGTGAAGTGGAAAAACACACCTCACTGCTACATTACAAGCAGGCAGTGGGAGGTGTGAGCCAGACAGGGAGACACACATGGTCCAGTTTACATTCGCTGGACTGCTGCTGTCATCTGGCACAGACACACAACTGTTTACAATCTGCTGCAAACTCAGACATGTGCTAATACGCCCGTTCTTCCAGCAACAGGCAAAAAAATTGTGTGGTTATGGCATTCTGCAAACCAAACTCAAGTGGTTAGACGGTCTTCACCATGCCAAGTTTAAGAGCATGGTTTAGTGAAAGAATGCAAATCCAAAAAGGCAAAAGGCCTGGGGTTTACCACTTTTCTCTGCGGAATATAATTGTTGGGAATTGACGGTGCCGACATAAAGGCCAATTTCCTGAGCCTTGTGCTTTGTATGTTTTGCTATGAGTGAAAGCAGGCACCTCTGAGCCCTGGAGCCATGGAGAAACAGATAAACCTGAAGGGGCAGAGCAGAGGAAGTGGACTTCCTTTGCTTGTCTGATTGCTGGCTTCAATTCATTGCAGGTTTTTTTTTTTTTTTACTGGCGGGTCAGAAATCTACAAAGTCTGCAAAGTCAATTTTTACTTGCCCCTCCACAAATTCTATTAGCAGTTATCAAATAATGCCTTTGACAAGCTTTGTCAGTGTGGTACTGCGTACCCAGGTCAATCCAGTTCTTCAGTTCAAGAGGAATCACACTACAGTACAGAATGGACAGCTGCATGATTTTTGCAATGCAACACTGTTGAAATAAGTTTTGCGATTACCTGACTTTCCTCATAGTTCATCTTTAATACGAGCATGGAGGAAGGCTCTAGAGGAAAGGCTGTTGATAGCCCCCTTAGTTGCCATGAAAGGGAGATGTTGTCTGCTCTTGTTATGGCGCTCCAGTGACATTTTTCAGACAATTCTGTTTTATCCAGCTTCTTCGCAAACTTGCAGCAAACTGCGCAATGCATAATTGGAGTTTTGCCCATTCTCTAAAGCCTTTTTTATGCTGGACATAAGCCCACTAACACAACAGTATCTGCCTTTTGTCTTCAGTGGGAAAGAGTACATTCAACATTAATTCAGGTCAAGGTCAAATGACTCTGCATTACTCACGGGTATCTATCAGCTCCAGCTCCCATCAGCACTGATGTAAACATGGCACCTGCTAGTTTTCACTCCTTTTCTGGCAGAGACAATGAAAGCTTGTCACCCCTATCAGTAACTTGTACAACTCTTTTGCCCCTTTTCTGTACACATGCTGGTTTGGGTTGACTCAGCCCAGCAAAGTGTTTGCACCCGCTTAAAGGTGTGTGTTTAATTAATACACGCTTGTCTTGAGTCAAGCCTCAAAATCAGGAAATGTTGGGTTTTCATCAGCAGTAACTTAAGACAACTCCTGAAAGTGAACACGAAACAGTAAAATAAAGCGGATGCCTTAAAGTACAAACGGACAGCACACACAAGAGGCTTTTGCAGTGACACTACAGAAGAAATAAAACAACAACCTAAAAAAAAAAAAACAAAAACAAAAAACAAACAAAAAACAGAGAGGCCAACATGTCTGCTGGCAGTGGGAAAGTAGGCCATCACCTACTTTTAGCGGGTTTACCCACATTTAAAAAACCTACATATACAGACCAATTTCGGTGTACAAACGGTATAACACTACCCAGCTAAACTAAAGCTGTTTCCAGGATAAGTGAAATGCTCCCTTACAGTTCAGATCATATAATTTGTCGCTACTCTTCACCACTGTCTAGCAAGTGCCTGATCAGTACTACTTGTGAGCAACTCTCCACAGAGGTGAGAAGGAAGCAAGGTGGCTCACTGCTTAGCTACTTACTTCATCAACTCAACAAAAAACTAGGACCCACATGTTAAACCTTGCTTTACCACTTGCCCAATCAGGCAAGTGAGTTGCTAAATTTACTAGCCTGACATGGCATTTTACTTGTCCCAGGCATTGGACAATCCTTATTGTTGAGCCATGGATTGTGTGACTGCAAAAACAGAAAAACCCCATCTTTGATGCTCATTTCCAGCTAAATTTATTTTGGAGGATTTCTAAATAAAAAATGACAAAAGGTCGTTGAAAATGCTTTGAGTTCATTCCCCTTCATTACAAGAAACAAATGATTAGTTTTAGATTTTCATAAAACTCAGTGAAATTACTAATTTAGTAGGTCAGATGGGCCACATTAGCAGTGTGTGTTCAAGGCAGCAGACCACACTAATCACTAAGTATTTGAAGCCATTGATCCATCGGTTGATTGATGAGGAGACTGCTGTCCTCCAGCAGTGAGAAGCCATCGATTTCAGTGGTTGATTTAGGATGTAGCCACAGCTGTAGCAGAATATCTCACACACCACTTCAATGTTCATGTAGGGCCTTGAGCACATACCTTGCTTTAACAAGCATTTTAACATCTGTATTTATACCACCTCTGTGCACAGCCTGTAGGGCGGCGTTCCCACCTAGCAGAGCCCTAACTGGTCAGATCAGATCCTAACCTTGACTTTAACCTAAACCAAACCATTAGACACTCTAGCCGTGCTATCCTGGAAACTGATCCACTGTAATGGGGACTACTTAAGTGCACATGAAACTTGGTTAGATGTCAGCTTGTTTACCCCCGTGCTAACACCTGAGTGTAAACACTGCATGCCTGCATGTGTGTTTGTGTGCACATTCAGCTGGAAACAGAGAAGTGTAGACTGACAGAGGGAGAATGTGGGAGGAAGTCAAGTACATGTTACCCTGTGCAGCATGTCAGTATGACAGGTGAACAATACAATTATGTAACGCAAAATGCCTGGGTTCCAGTTGTTTGGGGCACATTTTGTGCTTCCCACTGTCTACAGGTGCGTAGTTAAAAATCTGATGCAAATGTCCGACATGCAAATGTGGCCAATCAAAATTCAACTTTCCTGGATCCATCCAGGAAAATGTGGGGTAGTGGCCGGTCCCATTATGACACCACAAGTGTCAGATAACACTGACAATGGAGCATATGGGGCAGCATGGCAGTTACATGTAACTGATGACCAAAAAATGATACGTGTGAAATTGAAAACTGTTTGCCATTTGTCTTCCTTATAAATCTGAGATTAATGTGAGACTGCACAGATGTTGCTCTTATCTATATAGATACTACCCTAAAGCTGAACTGTTAGTAGTTCAAAACTAACAAGTACATGTTCCAGCAGAGGTTCTGACAATAAAGTCTGAACACTGAGGTAAACCTTATGAAGTAAACTCAAAAAAATATTTGTTTTAACTTTATAAAGTTAGTGTCCAAGTTGCCTGAAATTTTTAAATTGAATGAATCTGAAAAGTCAAGTTGAGGTTATTTTGTCATGTTTCAAAACAAATAAATTGTTTCAGTTGTACTTGAGAAAACATGCTTAAGGTATTAAGTTGAACCAACAACTGTTCAGTCACACTGACAAACATTACAAACAACCGAGTTCAATACTAACCTTCCTCACAGTCTGCAGTGTTTTTATTATTGTGGGAAAAGCAACCATGACTTATCTTACAGTGTATTATGGTTACTTATCTTACAGTTTTGTTTGTTTTGTTTTTTTTAAATAAGAAAGACAGTCAAACAATGCATGCTGGCAAGTCTGCAGATATGCTGATAATGTTCTTTAGAAAGTTATTTAATGAGCTGACTGAACTCTTTACAGTACATCCATTCATCTCATCATTTCAAGTCAAAAGACTTCAGGTTCTTCATGTTAGAAGAACTCATGACTATAGATTCTGAAACTCTCTAAAAATAAACACTGGATTTATTAAATTTAACTAACTTGATTTGTTGAAAACCAAGTTACTTGAAATTCCTGTTTGTTTGTTTTTTACAGTGTAGCATGTACTAATTAAAGCTTTCCTGAGCATGATGTTTTTCTCTTTAAATTGTTTGTTGTTATCTTTCAAGGAGCACTTAAAGCTGAGGTTTGCTCTCTATTGTCACTGACTACGACCAGGAAAACATTGGGGAACTACATTTCCTGGACTGTCATACTAGACAGTCATAAGACTGTTACTTCTCCTAAGTTTGAAGAACGTTTTTCCAGTGTCTTTTTTAAAGCAAAGTGTACATATTACATCACCAGAGTGTGAACAGTACATCACAAAAGTGTCTGTCAGCTCAAAGAGGGTGGCTAAAGTTTAAGTGTAATACATTCACCACACACACGATACACACAAGACGCTTAGCAGTTGCTTAAGATTATGCTTACCTGTAAATATTTTAATTTATCATTCGTTATCTTAATTGTCTTACCTTTATTTTCTCTGCCATGGTGAATTTCAGCTTGTGGACGAAAGGGTTTCTCCCCACTCTGGAGGGACGACTGTTTGAAGACTTCATTGCTGACGACCTGAGAGCCTCCCAAAAAACCCACAAAATAATAGTACAAAATGTCCCGTAATGTTGGTCGAGGTTGTTGTTTTGTGGCGCAGGTCTTGTGTGTCTTCCTCAGTTTCTATGTACCCTACTCTGACTACAGGAGAGAGTGATGCTGGGCGGGGATGAGCAGGCTCACTTACAACAAGCTAGCAAGATGAAACGATGTGACTTCCTGTTGGAACATTCAAAATAAAGGTCCTGTGTCTCTGCCAGGCATAATGAAAAAGCAGCCTATTTAATTTACAGGTAAAAAGAAGTGCTCCACTGCAAGGTTATAATAGTTAACTAAAACTAAACTTAAAACTAAAACTAGGTGTGAAAGAATATTTTACTAATTTTTTGTTTGCACTGAAATAAAAACAAAATGCTTTAGGTGGAAAAATAGAACTATGACTATGCACTTGCAAAACTAAATAAACTAAAAAGTAAAGTAAAATTGACAGGAAATTTCTTGAGTTTTAGTCTGTCAATTTGTTAAAATTAATGAACACAACAAACATGAGGAGGCATTGTTGCATCTGTTTTGAGACTGGGATGTTTGCCTAACTGAGTCAATTGCCTTCATCAAGTATTCTGTTGATATTGTAATACCTAATCTGAAATTTTTACATTTTGGCCCTGACAAATGCTCCCCTTTTTATGATAGAAAAAATAAAAAAATTAAGAGAAAGTAAAACAAAATAAAAAATTCTAAACAAAAAACTAAACTGAAATGAGCAAACCTACTCTGAAAACTAACTGAACTGAACTAAATTGAAAAAAATAAATAAATAAAACGACATAAAAAATAAAAAACTGACGAAAAGACAAAACTAGAATAACAGATATTCTCGAACAGTGACAAATACCGTAAGCAGTATCCTGTTCAAGCTTTTATTTTGAAAGCAATGAGTAGAGCCTCGACAAAACGTAGCAGACTGTTTATTCAAGCGGAAACGGTGGTGCGCTGAACACCTCATGAATGTACACATGCATGGTTGTGTTATGCAAGCGCTGCGACTATGGCAGCTGGGATGGCCATTCTTTACGTTATTTAAAGGTTTGAATACGTATTTTTCATTTGAAATGTAGTGCTCAGTCCAACGAAATCAACCGGTTTAAGACTTTACCAATAGAAAAATAACTCTTTCAACGAGTTATAAGCGATGGAGATTTCACTGTAAACAGTGTGCCCTGAAAATGCAATTTAACTGCAGAAATACGCCCATGTGGGCATATCTTTTAATAACAACACGACGCTTTTGAAGAAAAGTGGACATTTGAGAAGTCACTCATCCAAGCAACAATCATTTAAAACTCATATAGGGGAGAGCGGGGATGGTAGTGCCACTTTTTCTTTGAGCATCAGTAACACAGTGGTTGCTCATGTCAGATCTCTCAAAATTTTCTCTGAAATTCAGACTACACCCATATTTGACCACTACAATTACTTCACATGGACATCTACTACACAATCACAGAATATGTGAATTAAAGTCAAATACATATATGAGTTAAATTGTTAAAACCTACCCCATTACTGGGGAGAGTTGTGATTCTAGCTGGGTTTGGATAAAGTGAACAAAAAGTGACAAAGTGTGTGGACTGTATTCCTGAACATGTATGTGTCACGTAAGGGTTCAATCACAGTCATAGTTGTGGCAAATGTGGCTGGCTGGGCAGGCTTTGTGTGTCCATATTGACAATGTAAAAACTTGGCACACACTTTTTTTGGCCTTGAGTTTGCAAAGTGTTTGATGCACACAATGTAGAAATCTGCATAGTTTTTAATGAACTATTACAACTGTTCCTACCCCAAATGACCATTACACAGCTGCTACACTGCATACTGTAACTGCTTTAGTATGTGGGCTTGAAGTTCAAATAAAAGCAAAGCCTTAAATTAAACTAGAGAAACTGCTTCTTTAGGTTATGTATCTAGAATACAATGAACGCTAAGCAAAAAATAATCTTGATAAAAATGTTTACAACTTGAAAATTAGTTTTGTTGTCACAAAATCCCCAATTTACTCACAGAGACATGCCACTTCCCCTGTGTGAAGGAAATGGGAGTGTATGATATTGATGACATGACCGCAGCACTTTTCTGATTGGTCAAGCTGGTAGTGTTACAACTAACCCTGCGTTACAACACTCCCCGGTCTCCCCTAACACACACTGGATCAAGATGAAAATGACAGTGCACTGAGACTGTCCTATGGGATGTTTGGTGGTGATTTGCCTTCAGTGAGATTCAGTTTGCATTTGAAGTTGAGTTTACTCATGTATTTGATCCGCCCATCATTTTCTAGTGCTGTTTATTTCTAGACAGCAGCTTCCCACTTAATAAACAGATTCAACAGGCACACAAACAATGCGTGTCCTCATTTTGGCATTGTAAACCTCTTTTTTTTGCATCTAAAAGTAGTAACAAGTTGCTCACATATCAGTCATTAGGTGATCTCCACATCTTGCCGAGGATTTCACAAACCCACAGAGCTTATAAATAGGATTCTGCAGCTTCCTCAGTGTAACTCGATCCACTTTAATGTCGGAATGAAAACGTAGGACAAATGAAGACCGACAACCAAAGTGGCATCTCACTTCCCATATATCACTCCGCCAATCCCATCCATCACCCACATCACATGCACGCAAGGTGCGCCACATGATATAGTTCCAGATCTAAATGAAAGAGCAGAATACAATATGTTTAAATGTAGTTACCATTAATTCAATTATGTAGACTCAAAATAATGAACAGAGAAAAAAAAACTACTACTGGCTATATTTTCACAAAAATAAACCTCATCTTACATTAATTATAAAAACAATCAGATGACATTATATAGTAAGTGCTAACATGCAGGAGATTAGCTCCTTTTTCCTCCATCAGTAAATATCAACCTTTAGGGGAACTATATACACAGGGTGGCAGTCACAGGCTCAGTGTTTGTTGCCAAACACCTTTCAAACCAGTCAGGTTTCCTCATTTGCGCAGCTTGCATGTTAACGGTCTGTCAATACTGTTGTGTGCACTGTGGTTTTTCTGTCTTTCAGTAATAATACAATGATGCAAAACTTGTCGTGGCTTTTAGGAAGAACAGCTGCTTCCTGACATGGCCTCACAAGGCCATTTAAGCCTGAAGACTTTTTTGACGCATTATTCTGTGCAGTTTTTGTGAGTCGGTATTGTAAAAACGCAGATAAAGGCCGATCTGTAGGAACCACAAGGTGATAGAGACAACTTCTACCAGCGGTTAGAAAAAGGCAGTGACCAAGGTGACAGGTTGGAGCCTGTATTGATGTAGCATTGACTTTGGCTCCCTCTTGTGTTGGAATGATGGAAAGGACTCTGACATTAACAGCGTGTCTTCATGCGTCAGCAAGTTAGATTTTTAATGCTGCCGTTCAATTAAAATGAAGGCTAATTTTTTAGTAAAACTACACATCAAATATGGAAAATATAGGTGTACTCTTCTGAGTAAGAACAAATAATCAGTTCAAAATAATTTAAAAAAAGGCTAAATGACAATAATTGGTGTTGAGTAAAAGATAATTTCTCCATATGTTTAATAGCAAGGAAGTGAATTTTAGACCCCCATTACGGCAGTCAGTAAATAAATATTTAAGATCCTCCCAAACAGAATTCAAGACTATTTAATAATTTTGAAAGCCTCTTATTAGTAAATGAAATAGTAAAATAAATTTAATACATTTTAAGACTTCTTAATGATCTGTATCCACCCTGATTAATCATTTTAATGTTTGTGACAAAATATTAGATCTAAGTTAACATTCTTTATCTAATGAACTGGGGAAAAAAAATAATACTTTTAATAATTTTAGATGAGGGTCCAGATTGCAGGTTTTTGGCTGCTATCAAATGACTGCTGTGTGTTGCTGAGTACTGCATATAAAAACATTTCAAAAATACTGATAATTTAACGATGCAATGGTCCTAAAACAAGCTTGTTTTTCATTTCAAGTCAAACTCTTAATATTTGTGTAAACACCTGTCATTTTCACTGTATGTCCAACTATGATTTTATTTATTTACCAAGAAAAAGATACAGTATGATGTCACTTTGGAAGCTAAACTGTTCTAATTTTGGCTGTTTACCATATAAAATGTTACTGAAACTGTGGTTAACAATAGGGTTGTTCAGATACCAATACCGCCATTTAAAAATGCCTCAGATACAGCCTAAAATGCAAGAATGGTGTCGGTAAGTATGCAAGTCTATGCAAGGATCCGATACCATGTAATTTATGAACCCTGCAACGGGACTCTGCCACTTCCCAATATCACCTTTCTTTTTTTTCCACCATATGGAGAAGTCATTTTCTATGGTGTTCATTCTCTGTATGTGTTTGTTCATGTTTTACAGTGTTTAACCTGAACCAGGCCATACAACAATGACAGCGATCATATCACATACATACAGGGTTAGTAGTATATAGCTGCTGATAAAAAAAATAATCATTTTTTAAATAACGGACTGGTATGGGAGCGGTACTCTGTATTGGCCGATACACAAACTTCAGGTGTCCGACTCAATAGGGTTAGGGTTAGGGTTAGGGTAAACAGGAAGGGTAGGAAAAACATTATCTAAACATTTCTAGTTAAGACAATTTTGTAATTTTGTTTCTTCAATGTGAAAAAATGGTTTATATCTGGAAGAAGTACGAAAAGACCTCTGCACATTCTTCAAACAAACAATTTATTTTTGCAGCACAGTTCTTCTAAATATCCACGATCTCAGAGGAATCTCCTCAATATTGCTTCAACATTTCACCCCTGCCTCTGCTTGTGCCTTGGATTTGTCTTGCAGAACACAAACAAACGCCCCCTCCGGAGGACAAAGAAACAGTCCTTGCAGCGCCTCTTGAGGGCTGACTTGGTTTTCATCCCTGAAGAGGGCTGGACGCAGGCAAGATGCTGACACTGTCCCAACAGAGATGGTCCACACGGAGCCGACGAGGGGGACTGGATGGAGCCGATTCTGGTCGATGACGGGAGCAGTGCGCGGGGAGCTGTGGTGAGGCTGCAGAGACATCTGTAAGCACTGGCTGCTGGTGAGGAGAAGGTCAGATTTAACCGGCTCATCTGGGCCACTTGGCGGGTCAGGGAGGAAGCCAGGTGCTTCAAGAGGAGGGGCGTCATGGTGATGAAGGCTGCATAGGAAGACAGAGAGAGATCAAATATGCAGTTACAGTTGCAAAAAGTACATATCACAATTTTACAACTACAAAGGAAGAGTTAAGCCCAAAATCAGACATACATATTATTTTTCCTTACCTACTATGTAAGGTGCAGTGAACACTTAACTCAGGAACCACTTATTTCGAGGCACTTTTACAAATTTGGGATCGAGGTTGAATAGACAGGAAGTACATGTATAGTATAGGGAAGCTAGGAAGAGCTTGCAACCTGCTGTTGCAGTTGCTATCCGTGGTGTTTGTTTTTTTTTTTGTTCTGTTCTGTTTTGTTTTGGGGGATGGGGAGGAAGACATACTCAACCGGGGCACTTTTGGGACTTTGCTTTCTCTTGGATGCTGCAGCAGTGCTACCACACAGAGTCCGTATCACATAAAGAACACTAACACACACTCCTCCGACGATATAATGAATGAGTAGTGATCTTAATATTGTAAGTTGCAATTTCAAAGGCCTAAACCACCCAGTTAAAAGAAGAAAGGTATTTAATCATCTCAAACAGTTTAAAACAGACATAGTCTTCTTACAGGAGACACGTGCGCGCCTCTGACCACTCTAGGCTTATGGCGTGCTGGGACAGCACTTCCACTCTGCTTTTCAGGCCAAGGCAAGAGGGGTTTCTATACTGGTTGCCAGACATGTGCATTTTGAAGCAGATAACATCACAGCTGATAAAAATGAGAGATTTGTAATTGTTTCAGGGAAGCTATTTAACACAAAAGTCACCCTTGCAAATGTTTATGCACCAAATACTGATGATGTTAACTTCTTTGATCGTTTTTTCTCTCTCCTGAGCGGTTTGGATACCTATCATCTGATACTGGGGGGGGGACTTCAATTGTTGGTTGGATCCAACTCTAGATCACTCCTCCAGCAGACCAGGGGTTGTGAGAAGATCTGCCGCATGTATTCAGTCCTTTATCTCTGAGTTTGGTATTTCAGATATATGGCGGTTCCTCAACCCTAGAGCGAGACAATACTCTTTCTTTTCCAGTGCCCATCACACTTATACTAGAATAGACTATATTTTTGTGGACAACAGACTAATTGTCTGAGAAATATAATCTACCCAAAACACACTTCTTTCGGTACATGTAGGTTAGACAGTATTGCCGTGCGAACCTGCCTGGTTTCCCCTCAGTACCCATTGCTAACCCAATTGATACCTTTCTATCCTTCGACCCACTTTCTATAGGTGCCCTGTCCAAGCTTTATAGTATCATTTCAACGCTTAAACGCTCAGCAGTGGACAGGATTAGGGCGGCCTGGGAACAGGACCTGGGACACATTCCTGATGACCAATGGGATTCCATTCTTTTATCAATACATAAATCCTCGATTTGTGCTAGACTCTGCTTACTCCAATTTAAGGTGGTTCACAGAGCTCATATGTCCAAGACTAAGCTGTCTAACATCTATCCTGATATAACTCCCACCTGTGACAAATGCAACCATAGTGATGCCACCCTGTTACATATGTATTGGATGTGTCCTAAATTGCAGAAATTTTGGCATGATGTATTCCGTACTTTATCTACAATACTAAAGAAGAATCTAGGCCTTAGCCCTACTCTTGCCCTGTTTGGTGTTGCTGGTGGAGATGACCCTCATCTAACTCTTGCAGAACACCGTATGGTTACTTTTGCCTTGCTCTTGGCCAGGCGGGCAATCCTACTGAAATGGAAGGGTGCTGCCCTGCCCACGCTCAACCAGTGGCGTCAGGATGTTTTGTCCTGTCTCAACCTTGAGATGTTGCGTTTCTCAGTCAGTGGCTCAAAGAAGAAATTCTATGAGACATGGGAACCCTTCTTAACCTATTTCCATAACACCCAATCTAATTCATAATTGGATGAACTTGCCCTTGGCATAAAAAAAAAACAAAAAAAAAAACAAGATCTGACTCTATGTGGTGCACTGCGATAAATTCTTAGATACTGTGCCTTATCTATTTATTTATTATTATTTTCATTTATTTTATTTTATTTTATTTTTGTTTTATATATGCATTTTCCTTTTCTTTTTTTTTCTCTTTCTCTTTAGGGGTAGGAGGGTGGGGAGGGCTATCACATCACATCAGATGTTGTAGCTACTGTCACAGAGATTTATTTGCAGTACCTGTTCTGCACATAATCATGCCATCTGTGACAAAGTGGCATGTTTTTTGCCCGTGCTTTGTATCTTTGTATGATGAAAAACCAATAAAATATCTGGAATATTTTTCCTTACCACTAGTGTCATTTAATAATCTAAAATAGAGCTGCAATGATTAACAGATTATGAATAATCAATTATTAAATTAATTGCCAACTGTTTTGATAATCAATTCATCAGTTTAAGTCATTTAAAGAAAAGAAGTCAAAATTCTCTGATTCCAGCTTCTTAAATGTGAAAATTTCCTGGTTTCTTTACTTCTTTTTAAATCAATTAATCAAGAATACAACCAACAGATTAATCAACAATGAAAATAATAGTTAGTTGCAGCCTTATCTATATTATTTTGGTTTGAGTCGCTGAAGACATACTATTTTGCAGAGATGTCTGCCCTCTCTCAAATGTAAAGAAACTAGGTGGCACTCGGCTCGTGCTCATGACAGTGCGGGATCTAAACATTAGTGGTTCCCTGCTCAGCTGAGGTATAACCTATCATCCATGAGTAGATGCATGCTTCCCTCTGCATGGTGATATGGTTGAGGGTAGTTTGGTAGAAAGAAAATAGTTACTAGATGAAACTGCTCACAACAAGGTCTGTGGATTATCTTGAGTAACCAGGTCATGATTTCTGGAAAGAGACATTGCTGTTGAGTTTTTCAAATATATGTGATATTGATATTGAGCAGCCTACTGCAAAATATAGACTTATTCAAAGACTGTTACACATGTAAATACTCCTGATTTAGGCTAGCTATGCAACATGCCAAGGAGACAAGCATGTCAAGAGTTGACCTCCTGGTAGCGCTAACACCAGTCATAAAAATGGCTGATATATTGGTCTCCGACAAAACAAAGTCATATCACAAAATTTGAGAATATTAACAAACCTTTTGGAAACTCCTTGAGGATTTATAACAGGGAAGACGTCCCTGAATGTTGCGTTTTAATCGCCACAACACGACCGCTATGCTGCTCTTGTTTCAGAGAAACAACTGCTTCCGGTTTGCGATAGTTGGTATGGTGTTATTTTTATTTTTTTTGCCCTCTGTTTGTCCTGTCAGACACTTCATCTCACTGGCTTTGAACAAAATATCACCCACCTCGCCTTTAGCAAAGCATAACGCCCATATGACCGTGGAGTTACCCTCTATCTTTTGTAACATACACCTGAATGTCAGGATTTAATGTAAAGTTTATTGGTGGCGGTACACAGTGCAGAAATACTTTGAACCTGAGAAGCAAAACTCGGGGCATAAAGCAGACAGTGTTACAAGCGCTCTTCGCAAGGCAGCCTGGGAAAGCAGGCTGGTGTAAACATGGCGGCCGCAGTGGGGAGAGTCTTGTCCTTCAGTAAAAATGCTAAGGTGCTTGTTTCACCTCTGAGGCTGTCTGCTGTACCTGCACATCGCTACAGCATCGAAGTTTCCAGCACCGGCGAGGCCATCACTCACACCGGCCAGGTGAGCTTAAAAAGATTCTATTTGATTCTGTTGTATTGGTGTCACTGGGTTATCCAACATTAGCTTAGCTTTATGTCACTGTAGCTAGTAGGTTCATTAGCTTGGGTCCATTATCGGACAGCTCTTCATGTGATATGGTTCTTAACGTTTTCCTTTAACATTTAAATTTAAGCCATTGGATGTAACACATTAAGGGAGTGTAAACAGATTTTTTTTTTTCTTTGAGAAGACAGGTGCATTAGCTCCATGTCTGAGCTAGCAAAACATACTCTCAAATCACCAGCTAAATAGCATTGTGTCATTTTTGCCTGCTATTTCTATTCACAACGTTAGTGTTTTTCTCTCAGGTGTATGATGAAAAGGATCCCAGGAGAGCCAGATTCGTTGGCAGACAGAAAGAGGTAAGAGGCAACCAACAAACAAGTTTAGTAAAGCTCAGCTGGCAGCTAACCAGTTAAGTCTGAGTAAATCTAGGTTTGTTGTTGGACGTTTAACATGGTGCTGTGTGCACCTGTTATTAATCCTCACATACTCTTTTGTATTATGTCATACAAATATGGATGAATATAATTGTGTACCAAACTGTGCAATAGAGTTAACTGTATTGTTCTTATTTTTTTTATTCTCTCTTTATCTTTGCTTGTTTGTATGGTTCACTGTTTACTATTTACTTAATGTTGGGTCTGCTACTAACGATTATTTTCATAGTTGATGTTTCAAAGATGATTATTTTCTTAATTAATTGATTAATAGTTGTTTAGTAGTTGGCATTATTTAGTAGTTTATAATGTCAAAAATTTGTGAAAAACTTCCAACAGTGTTTACTAAAGCCGTTCTCAATTGTCTTGAGGTACTTACAACCCAAAGATATTCAGTTAACTGTCATAGAGGAGTAAAGAAACAGAAAATATTCACATTTTGGAGACTAAAGTTGAGAATTTTGACTTTTATTTTTCTTGAAAAAGTACTCAAATAAATTAACTGGTTATTGAAATAGTTGCTGATTAATTTGAGAATTGATTAACCATTGCAGCTCTATTTTCCTGTTGATGGTTCTATTATTGTGCTGTCCTCTTTTGCTTCAGTCACACATGCAGGACATGAGTAGCAAATGTCCCTGTTAAAAACTGAATGTATGCTAGCACAATTAACCAATGGTATCCACAGATGATAACCATCATCTAGACATCAGTACACACATCATTATACACTTACTGCGCCCAATGTCTGTTAAAACTTTGTGTTGCCTACCTCTTTCCTATAAACCTCATTTTACTGAGCCAGTAATGACTGAAAACATACTGTTTGTGTCAAGGTGAATAAGAACTTTGCCATCAAACTGGTGGCGGAGGAGCCAGTGACTGACATTGAGGCCAGAGTGGTGTCCTGTGATGGAGGTGGAGGAGCCCTGGGCCATCCCAAGGTCTACATCAACCTGGTAAGAGCCTGCACACACTAATATGATGAAATCATTTTAGGTGCCTTTATCAGTTATTCTGTGTCATTTTACCAACAGCCAATACTTTGTTTACTGAGAATCCCATTAAAATGTTTGTGTGATTTAATGTGGCGTTAGGTTTACTTGAACTAATTTAATACACCACAACAGCCATTTTCATATGAAATAGTAGGATACCCTGCTTTTTCATGTCATCTTATGTCCTCTCTGTCAGAGGAAATGTTAAGCTTGCAGGAATGCAGTCAAATGCATGAACTCCGTTGATCAGGCAGTGTTATTCTCAGTGACATCTGAATACAGGAAATTCCAGGAGTCTTGACTCAGCAAAGTGGGTTTCTCGATTACGTAACATTAAAGAAAATGTGGTACTGCAGGAGACTGACAATGACCAGGTTACAGTTAAAGAGCATGTAGATGTGCAATCTTTGGGCACATCTATTACTTGAATGAATGAACTCAGATTAAGATGCATACATCTCAAAAGGAGAGTAGTAATGTTACTTATAACCTGCACTTTTTGTTCATACATATATCTTATTGTATTTATTTTACACTGTTTATACTTTTCATACTGTTATTGCAGCATATTCATATTTATCCCCTACTGTTTATTGTTTGTACATTCCTCTGCACTTTATTGCCTCTCCTGGCTGGATGTTAAACTACATTTGTTGTCTCAGTGCCTGCACTTTGTGCAATGGCAGTAAAATTTCATTTAATCTAATCAAAATCATAGATTATTCAAACCTGGATTATGTCCTAACTCTTACATATTCATCTGTAAAATTTGTCTAGCTGGAGTATTACTATAATGTCCTTAAAGTGGAAATATACAATTTTTTTGCTTTAACCTTTAACTTAAGATTATGAAGTACATGTTGAGTGCACAGAGTATTGGTTATACATTGTGGTGTGGCTAAACTCATTCTCTGTAGTCCTTGTTTTTTACTACACAAATCTTTCTGCCATCAGTTAGGATTTTCCCTGTGTCTGCATTATAGACTACATAAATGAATAAAGTCATGCTCTCCTAATTTTTTCTTCTAATGGTCCTCCACCGTGACACCAGCACTTGCTTGTGCAAAGCAATAATCTTACTCAAATTATGTTGTTACTATTCAGTGCGCATCTTTACATCAGCTTTTGCGTGTTCCTAAATTCAATATAAAATTGTGAAAAGTTCAGTGTACCTTTTTCCTTCTTTTCTCATACTTCCAAAGTGGTCTTAATCATTTCTTCACAGAGCTAGGCTCTTAATCTAAAGAAATGGAAAGCGATCATGTGTTGTGTTGAACTGAGTTCCCCGGTGTCGGATAATATTTCTCATAGCAGTGCCCTCAGTGGATGAGGGGTGGGTTAGGCATAGCAGAGTGAGGTAAGGGGAAACGCATATTGACGGGGAAACGGTTTTAGGCACAACATCGGTTATCTTTGCCGCACTTCAACAGCAGATTATTCAACAGTCCCAAACTATAGATAATAACTTTTATTGTTTTCTCTCGTTGTCTAGGATAAGGACACAAAAGTGGGCACATGTGGCTACTGTGGACTACAGTTCAAGCAGAAGCATCATCACTGAAACATTTCCTCTGTCTTTGCTTCTCTGTATAAATAGCCATATTGGTTAATAAATTATATGTTGTCTGTCTGTCTGTCTGAGAGTGCGTTCTTCTTCACAAAGTGTCCACAAGTAACCATTTCTGGTGAAAGACTGAGAAAGATTCTGTTGTCAAATACTTACATTTTTACAATCAGCTGTCTTACTGACCTGTGACTGGCCAAGGTAATTCCATCAGAGGCTACATTTTCTAAAGCCTGAAAACAGTTTTCAGCGGTGATCCAGAACAAAAATGTGCAGGTATTTTTTGTTTGTTTGTTTTGTTTTTTGCTTGTAATATGATAGACAGTGTTCATTTAACACATAAAACATTATTTTTGAGTTAAATATGAAAAAAAATATATAATAGTCACACAGTATTTACCTCAAAGAGGGCTGAAATAGATATTTTGTAGATTTAAGTAGAACATTTAATAATTTGATTTGAATTGATTTTTCCATCACCAACAGTTCAAAACAAAGTGAACATTTGGTGGAAAAGTCTGCCAGCATAAAATGTAGGACACATGGCTGTTGAAATTCATTGGGTCAATGTGGAGCAGAGAGAGCAAAAGTAATTAAAACCATTAATCATTAATCTGATACAGTAGTTAACACTTGAACATATGCACAAGCAAATGCATTAATAAATAAACGGCAATTTGCTTGATAACATTCTGAGTTTTACAAGCCGTGTCTCTTTCCAAAAATCACAACCTGCTTACTTGAGATAACCCACAGACCTTGTTGTGAGCAGTTCTGTGTTGGAACTACTTTATGTCTGCGGTAGAATCTACTGGTACTACTTTATTTTCTACTCCATAGAAAGTAGTTCCACGTGGTCTGTGGATTACTTTGAGTAAGCAGGTCATGATTTCTGGAAAAAGACAAAACTCTGCAACTCACCCTGAAAAAATCTAGCTGGATAAATGGCACTACAGGCCAGAGGGAAAATATGTATTTTTGATTTGGGGGAATTTGTTCAAATGTTTCTTGTGACACATTTCATGTCTATATTTTATGGGACCTCTAGTGCAGTAATGTATTTCTAGGATACCGGGGTCAGTTATTCAGTTTGAATTGCTGGATGCAGTTCTACCCTGTGACAGGCAGAGGTCAGCAGTGTCCCGCAAATGTTTTCAGTCTGGGACTACAAAGACCCTGAAAGGCTGTTATGCACATTAATAAAAGCCAAGTTCTATTGCGCAAACCAAAGCTAATTGTTTTTAGGAAGGACAATAGAAGGGTTTGTATGTCTGAACTGTAGAAGGACAGCCGATAAAAGTGTCCCCTGCTCCATTGTTGTCTTCATGAGTAGGGTTTCTTTCTCTCCGGGAATACATGAATGCCTGATGTCTTGTGATTGCAGCGCTTTAAACTTGCTTTCATCCATAAGCAGGGCAGATCTGGCCTGTCTCTGCTGTTTACTGTAAGGAGAACTGTAGCATTCCTTGTGCATCGGTCCCACACAATCTGCGCTGTAGAGTCTCGCTCTGCCAAGCCTGGAAGACATCAGGAGAGAGCCAGCCTGATAAGACACAGTAGTGCGGAACAATACATGTTTGAAGAAGATCATATATATATTTCATCAGGCTTATTCTCCATAGACCTCTGCATGCCAAATTGGCCCGTGCTTGGCTCAGGCTCCAGACAGCACTAGCCTGTTCTGTCCCCAGTGATGCAGCCAGTGGAACCGCATTTTCCACACCATAGAGCTCAGGTTGGGAAGAGTAGTCAGGCTGATATAATTGGCCCTGGTGACTCTGAGAAGCGAGGCTTATGCTGTAGTTAACCTCATCTATAGTCAGACCACTTTGGATGATTGAAGGGGAGAGAGGTGTATTGTTCAAATGAGGCAGGCGAGTCGGGTCAGTGTCAGAGAGAGCTGACTGGTTGGTCTTGCGGTTGGTAAGTCTGAGTGGTTCAGAGGTGGTGGTTGGTTGAGTTGGAGGCATTGCCGCGGGCAAAATCTTCAGATGAAACTGAGCATATGAATTGTGCTGAATTAAACAGCGCTGTGTTTTTGTGCTGGATTTAACCACACTGTTTAATTATTCACTGCTGTTAAATGCATCAGCCGGCGTCATAGAATATTCTTTAACATCACATATGTCAAGTAGCTCCAAATTATAAAGTTGGATTTGACCAATTTGCAGACAGACTCATTCATGGGTTCAACCTTAAACTGTCAAATCACCAGAGGGGCCTGTGGCTACATCCAGTTATCCACTTTCTTTCTGCATAATATTAGATGATAATTGCAAATGCAACACTTAAAGGGACAGTTCACCCCAAAATCAAAAATACATATTTTTCCTCTCACCTGTAGTGCTATTTATCCACCTGGATCAGTGCTCTTTGACAGGGGTCCGTAACCCCTAGCAGGTCCTAAGAGTTACTGCAGAGGAGGCCTCCAAATTACTGTGTGATAATTTTCTTCTGAAAATACACATTGACATGAATCAATTATTATTATTAGCAAAGATAAACCAGCCTGTTTGTAAAAAAAATAAAACATTTAAAGATACTGTAAAGCAACAATAAATGTGTGTTCTGAGATTGTCACACCACAGAAACATGTTATTAATCATCCAGCCAAATTTGAATGATTTTTAAAAAATCACTTAAGTATATAAAATTAGGTCTCAAAATCATGAAAAAACAAGCAGTTTTCTCTGCTCTGAAATGCTGGAAGTGTGTCTACTCTGCTGTTTCAGTGTCAAACACCACTACAACCTAAAACATAGACGCTGCTTCCAGCAGCTTATTGGACATGTCCAGACATGTCTGATCCACTAGGACAGTGACAGGATGTTTTTTTTTTTTCTTCTGTGTCAGGTTGTTGGAACTGAAGTGAACTGCTGGGCTGATTTGAACTGAGAGCAGGGATGCCAGGTTCGCATTTGTCCTGTGGAATTGGGTTACTTTTGAAGTGTTGCCGAAGGATGAATTTTTTTAGTCCACTGGTTGAACAAACTGGCTCCAGATAAGCCCGTACACGGATCTGGTACATGCCCATATAAACACACACAATCAAAATGTGCCTATGTTCTCCACCTGTCGGCATTGGTTTTATTGGCCGTTGCGTTGAGCTGGTTATCATCTGCCTTTGGACGGGTTTTGTCACACAGACCTTTGAAATAGAACCTCCTATCCTCTACCAGGGGATATTCTTGTTTTTTATATTAATTTAAATAGCTAAGATAACTTTTATCTGTTGTTATTAACAAAAATTTAAAGCAATTTGAGAACATTTTATATTACAGCAGATAGCAAACTTGAACACCAACAAATTGTTGAACATTCCAACTGGGAACTTGAAAATTCTGACTTTCCGGTTCAAATTGAACACATCATAATGCATGACAACTGCAAAAAGTTGAAGTGGGAGAAGAGACAGAGTGGATCTATCTGTTCGTCACTCACTGTAACAGAGACTTCAGTCTGCAGTGTAGCCCAAGTCATACACTTAACGGTGCTTGATCAACAACAGTTTTTATATCATGTTGACAGCTCTGTCTACATTTATCAGCTCTCTTGTGTTCATGCACAACACTGCACCAACCTAGATAGCGTGGTGTTATGGTTGGCAGGTGTAATTCAGCAGAAAGAAAATCACAACAAGGACTTTGGATTATCTTCATTTACCAGCCATGATTTTCTGGAAATAGACATTGATGCTGATTTTTTTTAAATATATTTTTTGGCACTTTGAGCACCACAAGCTGATATATTCTGATTATATTCGAAAGAAGGCATCACTACAGCCGATATCTCCAAAACTCTTCAACTCACACCAAAACTATATTGATGGATAAAGAGCACTACAGGTGATTTGATGATTTGGTGATTTGTCCCTTGTAACTGCATCCTCAGTTCTAAGACTTACTTCACCCACTGCATAATTTTGAAAAGGAGGTTATAGCAGTCAGTGTAGCAGTAAACAGCTAGCAGTTCGAGCTAACCAACCACAGAAATACTAAGTAGAGGGTTTGCAAAAACTAGTTCAAACGCCCAAGAATGATGTCACTTCCCCACCGGGACACGCTCCCTCAGCTGGATTGAGTGGCAAAACATCCTGCAAGATGGCTGCCTTTAGTAGGGAAAACTGCGAAACAAAACAATTACAGGCAATCAAAGACAGTTACCAAGGAAATAGTGGTTCATGGGCAATAAAACATAGCTAGGAACTGTGCTTTCTGATATTTATATGCACCTGATTTTGACACCAGGGAAATACACAAAGATACGGATGCAGACAACAGCTGGGATGCTTGGTTGTAACATTATTTCAAGGTGTTATTTATTGGAGAGATTAAACCGACAAGGACAACAAAGGATATTCTGTCTGCAATTGTCTGCCCAATTGTTGCATGGAATATAAGTGATAGCTGCTAAATATTTCATTGCTGAGAAATGTTATTGAATACAGAATATAACATAAGGTATGATTTTATCCAAAGCTCAAACACAAAAATGTCAATTGCTGATCCATGTTTCAGTGGTTGGATTCCAGTTCCTGTGAGTTTCGGAAATACATTTGCTTTTCTGTTTTTTAGCTTTTGGCAGTTAGTAAAAAGAGTTCTCTGCTCTGAGTTCTCATGAATCTATTTGTACAGTCAATCACACAACAGCTCTTTCCTTTTTTTTTTTTTTTGCTTTCATGGGATTCAAGCTGAAAGCTAGTACTGCCACTCAGTAGTCTTTGTTTCCCACTTAACAGGTGTAACAGCAGTGACTCCACCTGCTGTGACATCACATGCACACATCTATATTTTGAAAATGAGCGTTGTTTTACAGATTCCCACAGAAGAGCGAGGACTGGGGAGGTGAGCAAAGTAAAGTTTTGAGCTATTTTCAAACCATGAAATGCTGATTTTCTTAAATTTATGAAGAAATGTCAATATTCAACACTAGCTTTGATGTGTTTCATCATAGTGTGTCAAAAACATATTTAACTGTGCAGTACCTCTATTAGAATTATTATCTAACATCTGCTACTCACACCAAAACAATCCAGATGGATAAACAGCATCACGGGTAAGATGGGGTGAACTGTCCCTTTAAGCATAATGTGACCTGCACTGTTGGGTCAGACCATTCAGACAAAAATAAGATCAAATGAGACTGTAATCATATAGAGAACCTCCTCACTGCTGAGCCTCACAATAGATAATGGAGTTAAATGCCATTGAATTCTTTAACACAGCGCGCTCCACAACAATCACTCAGTCTACACAAAACATCCTCCTCGCTGCTGTAATTGCCCTATTAAAATATTTCTCCTTGAAGATGTGTCATATTACAGGCCCTCAGGCTCATTATGGAGCTCCCTGCAGCCAATTATCTGAACCTCCATGTCTGGAAGCCACTGTGACCAAAAGGAGCTCACAGGCAGATCTGGGAGCAGCCCATTCTCCTCAAATCCGTACTTACTGTATGAGACGCAAAAACAGAAAACTGACCTTTGGTCATTGTCTCGGGGTGACTCCACTCGGCTCCACTTTAGAGTCAGGTGACAGAGCGTCTGACCTTTACCATGGAAATAATGACTTGTTCCTGTGCCAGGAGCTCAGAGGGTTACCGCAGGGAGCGAGACACCTCTGGCGACATGTGACAGTTTTTGGAGGAGAGAGTTTGCACTCAGCACTTTGATAGCCCCGGAAACCAAAGTGTGTGTGACAAGACGCAAGAGACTTAGAAGTGTGTGTATATGTATGCCAGTGTGTGTGTGTGTGTGTGTGTGTGTTTGAGTATGTGACAGAGACACAGACAGCGTTGAAAGGAAATAGGTGTCAGACGGAGGGTGCAGAGAGGAGTAATTTGAAGTTGTCAATACTTTCCATGCAGACATTCCATCGGAAATTTTAAAAGTAGAAGCGATTCAGAAAAAGGGTCACAGAGCACTAACAAAAAATCATACAGGAATTTAGTTGAATCAACTCATCTTCTCTCGTTAAGCTAATGTAAATATGCACATTTCATTTATTCAAGTAAATTCAACTTTATTTTCAGAACACTTCAGAACTTCTGACTTGAAGTGAGGAGTGGAATGAATTTACTTTCCAAAGTTCAATCAGCTCAATTCATAGTTTTTAAAAGAAACAAAACCAGCATATTAGCAGACATCCCAGCATGCATTGTTTGAGACTTAAGACTCTCATGAAACCTCCTTTTTTATAGTTTGAAGAAAACATATATGAAGAAAACTTGCTGTGTGTCTCTGATACACTTTAAGAAAAGTCACAGCTGCTTGTCTTCACTATAATGAAAAATCTGATAACCATGATGAAACTTAATATTGAATTCAGTCCCTACCCCCAGTTCTATGTCTTAAGCCTATTGAACATGTTTAACTGAATTAACATAAAGTTTATTTAATATTTGGATCAAAACGCTTGAAACAGAATCACTCTTATGCAAATGTTCTTTGAATAATTAGCTCATAGCAATCAAACAGCTCACTTTCAGTGGTCAACTCTGCTCTTTTCATACATGACAGCATATGAAAAACAATTCTAAAACTACAGTAATTGTATTTTTTTTTTAAAGCATGATGGGGGAAAAAAATAATTTTCTCTTAATGAAAAACAGTCTCCTTGAAGCTTATGACAAATTTAAAATGAAATTTTAAGCAACTTTTCTTGGTTAATTCTTTTTTT
>JAJHUR010084882.1:0-50183 GCA_027495735.1 Lutjanus campechanus
AGTGATTACATTCTAAAGCACAAATACACATGCCCACACCTCTGCACCACACTGTGTTTTGTGTGAATAAAGCTGAAGCAATCCTCAGTCTGTTCTGCCTGGGTGTGTATATGTATGTAAAACTCTTTCTGCAGCTCTCACAGACAGAGAGCAAAGGAGAGAGACTGAGAATGCAATGTAACCATTGGTTGCTACATTTATCCCAAACTCCAAACTCCAAACCTGCACTCTGTATTTGCTGGGGACTACAAATATTCTGAAGCCCAAGCAATAACAAAATATAAGAAATAAGGAAATGCAAGAAGATGGCAGGGTCTCTGCAGACACAGCCACCATCACACACTTCTACTTGGTCATAAGTGATTATTCCAAGGGATTATGTTTATATAAGTCATTGGGTTGTTTTTTTTTCAGGAAAATACTGCATAGTATGCCCTCAGAGGAGTAGTGAAAATGTTTTTATTGGCATTCTTCCCAAGAGTTAAATACTTCTCTCACATCAGTCTGGTAAATATTAGGCTCCAGCCAACAACCATTTTGCTTAGTGTAGCACAAAGAGTCTGCCTGGCAACCATACAGCTAGTCACTGGTCCTGGCCCAAAAGTAATCTGGTAGTCTCCCTGTGAAGCCATAAACAATCTTATCTAATCTACAAAAATCATTAGCTACCTAGTTATAAGTGCTTTGCTCTGTAGCAAAGTTCTAGCTAACTAGCTAGCTAATCAACATTAATCATTGCCTGTGACATTGGATAATCAATTTTAACAAATGCTAGCTAACCAGCTAGCTAATCTCCATCAATAATTAGCTAGCTAGTGTGACAGCATTTTGCAAACATTAGCTAATTTAAGATGTGACTGTGTGTCGCTTTTACAGGTCCTCCAGCGACATCTTTTACCCATCATCAAAACTAGGTTTTCTTTTCATCAAAGATGAGACAAGCACAAAGCAAGGACTTAGGAAGGGTCAATTGCACTAGCTGTCGAAATAACTGCAATATGATTTTTTTTTTGCATATTTGATTTTTGTTATCTGTGGATGGAGCCAGGCTACCTGTTTGCACACATTTCCAATTTTTAAGCTAAACTATGCTAAACTGACATAACAAGCTGCTGTCTGTTGTAACAGTATGTATTAGTATGTAGTATATTAGAGTGGTATTGATATTGTCTTCTAATTCCCAGCAAGAAAGAGAATAAGTGCATTTCCCAAGCTGTCAAACTATTTCTTTAACCGTGTAACCTTAAAAACATGAATCATGGATTATACACTATCAGTAAACATTTTGCAAATATGTTCAGTATCAACAGTCTGAAAAAAACATTTCATTTTGGAGGCAGTCTCTGATTTGAAATGCACTTGGTCACTCGAAGAGACACTGGTTTGATGAACTCTTTGACTGATTTATCAGCAAAATCTAAATCCCTTCAGACAACCAGAGGAGCTCATTTGAAGTGTAACTTGCTTGTGCATTAACCGGACCTAAGGCCAGGAAAAATGATACGCGCGCTACACACCATCAATCAAAACTGCATGCTGTTTGATTGGAACTATCAGAGGGTCTCGCTTATGTTGCCCTAACCCTCTGTAGACCACCACAGCCGATGTCATTACGCTTATTTATGTGTGATCCCAAGCATGTAGCCTCATCGCCAGGATCCATGTCCCTTTGACCACTGAGACGTGAAGAGAGCGGTGCTAGTGTCTGGAGGTCTGTTTGTCTTCATCAAAAGTAACACGTGTCTTTCTGCTTATTGGCAAACTGTGTGCTTTGTCCGCGCTTCCTTAGTTCAATCAATATGGTCAAATGCATTGACTTGTAAAGAACTGTTGCATGTTGCAGATTCAAAGAGTCCTCTGCCCTTCGTATTGATCCAGTGGGTGATCTACTGCTCCGCACTGCTACAAAATGCTTCATTTAGATAAAGCATTTCCATCACATGATGGTGAATATGTGGTGAAAATGGTGGACAGTGCATACCTCCTCCTTTCAAGATGAAACACATACTTCTAACCTTTTAATTCACTGGTTGTTTTATTTACTTCAGCATTAAACACTGCACCTCACATTGAGAATTCCAAGTAATGTCACACCTGACATTTTCTTGATTGTGTTTACACCTGCATCTGATGTATTGAGAGTTTACTGCACTAAGCAGTATAGAATAACACTCATTATATTCTATTATTTTACCTGTCAGTAAATCTCATGACCAAAAGCAAGACAGTGTTGATCCGTCTCTCATACTTTCCAACGTCCCTACCCTGTCTGTGGCGCTCAACCCTAACACCATTTGTTTCCATTAAAGTAAATCTTTTAAAATGGGTCATAAATATGTACTTTTATCTTTCTTTAAACGGTTAAATAATTTTCTGAAGCAGATATGTTAGTGTAGTTCAGAGTAAAAATTACTCAAACGGAACAAAGAGTGTATTATTTTGGCCTATTTTCAGCTGCAGATCAGTAGTTTATATATAGGATTACTGTGTATTTTATTGCAGTTATGTTTTATTTTTCTGTGTTATTAGTTGCAGGAATTACATCCTGTGTTTGCTTATATTGTTTTTGCATGTAATTTATCATTTATATATAAGTGGGTTGCTGTTGCTCCCATCACTGCATGTATTGTGATCTAGTATGTGTGCAGTTTCTGTTTTCATTTGGCCACAGTCATCAGCTAGAGACAGCACACCTGTGTGGAGGCAATTAAGGGGGGGGCGGAGCAACAAGTGAAGATGACACAAAAGAGACCAGAGCACTGGGATTAGCAGGAGCTGAATGGTGGTGTGAGGTCTGAGAATGGGGATGACAGGATTGGGGAAGTAGCGCAATGCTACTACAATGTGGTGCAGGTGGGACCCGGCGCACATGTGGCACTAATTGGTGTAGGCTGTGTTCTGTCCCTCAAGCGCACTTATGGCCGTGCCATGACAACAGTAAGGAAAGAAGGGGCCTAGTGGTGCAGCATGCTGGAAACCAGGGACTGCAGGTGTTGTGCCCTTAAATAAAGGGAATAGTAAGGGAAAAGATTGAAGGAAGACAACCACACACAACATGTAACACGTATAACAATGCAAACAGAATATACAGTACATTATCCTAAGTATGAATCCACTATTTTTTAAAGTAAATTATTTTTATTATCCTTTTTACTTCCTTTTTTGAAATAGTGTCTCTTAATCTTTTACATATCTTAACCCTTTCCACAGCTGAATGAACGACTGGGTTTTTACAGTGTTAAAAGGACTGCTTAAACCCTACAACACAAACAGTATGAATACAAAAGTGTGTGGCTTAAACGCAACTAATGGCTAGACCACGGTGTCTCCTGCTGCTAATTTATAAGGCGTCCGAGCCAGACAAAACCCCTTTCAATAGCAGTTCAAAAACAGTATAAAAATGCCATTTTCCCTCCATATAAAACCACAATAACACAGCAAAAACTCTTAGGAACATGCATTTATAAATTCAGAGTTCTTGGGGTATGGTAATTACCTTAAATAAAGGGGAATAGTAAGGGAGAAGGATAAAGGAAGACAAACACACACAGCTCTCACCTTCACTCATCTGTACTGAGTGAGGAAGAGGAGTACGATCCCCCTACAGGGGCCGCGAGACATGACGAACACATCAACGAATCAAAAGATCAACCCACACAGGCAAGGATTTGCATCCGTTATCTGTGTTCTGTTACATTGCTGGTTGCCTAAACAGTATTTAAACAGTGACCAATATCAATATGCACAATACTCAACTAATAAACTCTAATATAATACCATAGTAACTGTAATAAGAAAAGAGTGAAATCAGCTTTTCAAATGAATTACTTTTGTCTGAAAATGAATTGCTCTTTATCACAAAATACTTGTCACACAGGACAGGCAGCCCTCCATGTACCAACATCATCCCCTGGGACCGACCACTCACCATCCAGCAGCAGAGGCACCCAGAGCAGGGGCCAAGTTGTAACCCGCCCAGGTGAGCTACACATCCAGGCATAGTGAGTATAATGAGATGGGGGGTGGGTTGAGGGCGTATTTGGCTCCCCGCTGGTGTTGTTTGCAGGTGACAGCGGTGGACTGAGAGCGGCTCGTTGAAAGAGAGAACTGTGGTGGTGGTGCAAAACAAAAAAAAATTACAAACTTACCCTGCTCACATACACATTTATATACACTTATTTTAGTCACATATATACATAATTGCTGTCTATTCTTCACCTTTATTTGTTCAGCTTTGTTGTCCTTGTTCTTTGTTGTTTTGTTTATTCTGGTGTAAGTACAATGAGAACAATGAAGAAATTAGTAAAATTCTTTGTATTTTTGTACACATCCTTGCCAATAAAGCTGATTGTGACAGATTCAAGATAAAACCACAGTTCCCATGTTCCTCACAATGAAAGAACATGTCAGCCAGTGCACCGGTGTGTTTGATGTGTTTTAAATAGTTTTTGGACAACAATGGAGCTCTATGGCACAGAGAAATTTCAGGCTTTGGCTACACAGATAATACTTGTCAGTGGGATCAACTCATTGTTTGTTTGTTTTAGTCTTTCCCTTGCTTTGGAAGATTGTCATGCATGTTATTTTTCATGTTTTTTTCTTGTAATATTTATGTCTTTAAAAAACAGTAAGAATCTTGTTTTCTTTGTTCACCATCGACAAGCGTCATGAATATTTTTCACGAGTTAGTATCCAAGTTGTTACCTGCTGCTTTGGTTGTTTTTCTGCATAATGTAGCCAAATATAACAAATCGGCAGTGGGTCTTGGATGATGTTGCACGTACACTTGTGTGTTCTCACTGTCTAATCATGACTTACCAATTAGAATTAAATGAGGTCCATGTGCTGTAGGCGTATATTGTCTCTGGTGATCCAAAGCCAGCTTGCTCTTCAACCTCTGTAGTGGTTGTAAAGGCTCTTGTCTTGTAGTGTTGTGAGATCGCAAGCGCTCATATTTTGACCTTTCTCATTTTGACTTCCTCTGTGTAATCCTCCCACAGAACAGTCTGTCTACGTGTCTCGGTGTTTTACACAACACAGCTCTGCAATGCCATTTTCCAGACGATTCCCCTCAGATGTTGTCACGGCAGAGGTAAATCAAGGTCTGGCCTTGCGAGACTAATTGTGAGGTGAAATTTGCCTGGTTCCAGTTTCCTTGCAGGCAGATAAGAGTTGTAGCTTAATGTGATGAAAGAAATGTATGTTCAGTGTTATTATTCCACTACTGTGCTTTATGGTGATGGTGTTGTTTTCTTTGCAATGTTTTGATACATGTCCTTGCTCTTGATCTGCCTTTCTGTTTTGTCAGCTGATATTTTTAGAGCACATAACACAAAGAATAATGAGAGATTGGGGTAAATGTCTTGAATGGTAACATTTGGATGTTTCTACGGAAACATCCTCCAGATTTTTCACAATGCAACAGCTCAAAACCATCCTGACCTTAAAGGGAAAGTGGGGTCGTATGAGGTACTTACCGATGGCAAATTGGCAATTGACATGCTGTTCATTAGGAGAAGCAGAGAGGAGTACCATCATGGAAGCTAAGCCGTGTACTGCTGTGGACGGGGTCAGCAACAAAACATATTTTAGTTACCTAAAACAAGCCCACCCTAAAAAAAGCTATATCAGTTTAAGTGTATTTTATATTTAAGGCTCATTTATGCTAAAAAATTATATACGCATACACATACAGATGGAGCCTTCTGTCTGTACTGCCTTAACTTTGCCTTTATTTGTGCACATTGTCTGAAAGCTTATGGAGAGGGATGAAACAGAGCAGTGCCACTGGAAGTCGTGGACACAGTGTAACAGTGTAGCTAAAGGTTCAAGCGAAACAGAACCATGACTCAACAAAGAAGTTTTGACATCCATCGTCAGTTAGTTAGTCAAAGCAATTCTTCATCAACATGTCAGGATGTATTTAATGGCCACACGGACCACCCCCCAATACAACACCTTTGCCTCTTTTTCAAAAGGTACATTACTTCTTCTGCAATGATGTTTGGTTCTGAGCGGCGCCCTCTAGTGGGTGTATTTCATAATTTCCATGCCAACATAAAGGACACAAGGCCCCCTTTACCGTGTGTAAAGGGGGCATAAATGAGCCTTTAGAATATTTTCCCCATCTGTCCTCGCCTTTTCCGACTGCTATAGAAATCAGATATCGATATTGATGGGCCTTTTTTAAGTGACTAAAATATGATTTACTGCTGACCCTGTGCACAGCAGCGCACTGTTTAGCCTCCATGTCAGTCCTCCTCTCTGCTTCTCTCAGGGTGTGTTAACTGGCATCTACTGTAGATAATAGACTGACTATTAATAAGTACCTCATACATCTCCACCTCAAACAATCTGAACAATCGCTCTAATGTCCAGAAGCCTTTCTATCTTCACTCCATTAGCCCATTTTATTTCTGGTTGCAGGTCATGTTTCTACACCTGGATGTATAATGTATTATAAAATTTCACTTTCCCTTAGACTTTCTCATATTAGTCCCACTCAAACAGAGAGAGCTGGGGAGCGACTCAGTTGCATATTGTATATATAACATATTCTCATGTAATTCAAGACATGATCGCATTATAGAGAGTTTTCTGCCGAATTACAAAGAAACACAAAGTGAAAATTGGTTTATGAACATTGCTTTACAATAAATAACCCAAATTTCTGCCTTGAAGCTATAGAACACAAACAACAAAACAGTTTATATGTCACAACTTCACAACTATGCTCCATGATTTTCCTTTTTAAAGTATTTTGTCACGAGAAGGTAACCTTCTCAAACCTGCCGTCACTCTGATGCATTGATGCAGTCTGGAGGGACTCTCCGCTTTCCTGCCCAGAGGTGGTGTCACATGACATGGCCGACAGCAGACTTTGAGGATCCCTGACAGAAACAGAAGAATAGAGAGTGACCTTGGTGCCCACAAAGTATGACCTCATCTAATGAATCTAAAAGTCTGCCACTGGTGGTTGAATGGGCGAATTAAAGTGATGTATCAGGTCAAAAAGATAAACAGTGAAGACTGGCTTGATCTGTTGTTGCTATATGAGCAAAGACAAGAGCAAGACTGTCTATTGACTGTGTTAATTTGATTTGGTGTATACAAAATCAATACCAGCGCGAACAAATACGCTGTCATTTGGTGCCTCTAATTGGCCTCCCATTAGTGTGATTATTTTTTATAAATGAGCTGTCTGTTTTTAGTTTAGGAGATATGTCAAGATAAAATCAATCAACCCAACTCCAGAGATTACTTTTAATGAGGCTTCTCGATCCTATTTAAAAAAAAAAATATGTCAAATGAAAAGAAGCACATGTCATAGTTAAACTCAAAGCTAACTTTGTTTTTTCACGTGAAACACAAACAGTGGAAAAGTTCCTCTGCTGAGGTACTTTTGCAGGAGCCCTGCTTAAATGCTCAAAGGATGTGCGCTCCCGGGGGAATATGTATGTACAAAGTGGAGGTAAATAAATAATAAAGAGATGAATGGAGGACTAAGCAGACAGCTGATGAGGCTGATCATAGGAAGGGGGTGAGACTGGTCCTCTCTGACGCTGTCAGCAGGGTGTGAGGGTTAGTGGTGATTAAAACTGCTTTCCTCTTACCCGTCAGCAAACAGGAACACACGCACACAAACACATACACACACACACACGCTGCTATCTCTGAAAACTGACTTACAAATAAACAGCTTAAGCCCCTGTGATGTGCAAAACAGATGATTTTTTTCAGAGACGGACCCGTTTGACTAGCTCTGCATTTCTCTGTGTGTTTATATGCTAAAGTTGACTGCTTCTGCAAAGGATGTAACACAGTAATAGAAAAATATATGCCATAAGTTCTCATATAAAAGCCAGCATGGTTAAATAATGGCAGGGTCTCAAATAATAGCTGGAGACGTGGCCAGCACAAACAAAGTAAAGTTGAAAACATTAAGGGGGGTGGAATTACCTGAAGCCATGAAGCCAACAACAACAGCACAAGTGGTCAATTCACCATAATGTGTGTTACATTTCCACAGCTCTAAGAGCATTAGCACAATATTGTAAGGCCTTAATCACCACTTTGCTGCTCTTAAGTTTCAATTTTGATCAGAAATACTTCGCTGCCAGTTGCATTCAAGGTAGCTCAAAAGGCATCTGCTTTCTTTTCGAGGTTTTTCAAATGGAAACTCTCACTTAGCTCTTAGCAAAAACAGGTGACAAAGGTTACAGTGTTGATTCTGTCTCCTCTTCTTCTGTAAAAATGAAATATATTCACATTTTAAATTGGCTAATTTTTGCAAAACGGTAGCAAACTAGCTAGCTCATCTACATCAGTCATTAGCTAGGTAATTAGCTAATGTTTTGCTAACATTAGCAAGTCAGTTAGTTTGCATATTGCATACATTAGATAACTTAAGACACGGCCCTATATGTTGCTTTAACACAAAAAGACAAAAGTTGACCAAGGTACCAAGTTTGCCCAACTGTTGTTGGAGCACACACCAAAAGGGGCGGGGCTTAGGAAGGGTTAATTAAGAGTGGCAAAGGGGTGAGTATGACATGACTGTTGTTGTTTTAATATTATTAAGTTAATCAAGATTACAAGAAGAAACAAGCAATAAACATAAGCAGCATACAGACCTTAAAAACACACAAAATGTGTCTTTAAAAACTGCTTATAGTTTTTAGGCAGCTATAGGAAGAGCAGAGGAGTCAGAACTACCTCTTCAAAAACACAATCACCTTGTGTTTTCAGTCAAGTGCAAGGGACAACCAGTAAGCTAGAGACCCTAAATGGTTTCTTGTTGATATAAAAATGAAGCACATCAGAGTTATGCTCAGATGACTGACCACGCAGGGCAGTCCTGCAGGAGCATTCTGGACCATATACAACGGGTCCAAGCAACTTGCTGAGGTAGGTGAAATGGGAATTGTAAGTATAAACTTAATAATAAAAGCCTGATTCTTTGCCACTGAGATAAATAAAGGGTCACTAGATGAGAATATGTCACTCCTTCAGGCAGCCAGTCAATAAGTTAGTTATGAGTCAGTCAGGGATTCAGATGTTTGAGCACACAAGGCCCTGAACTTGTACTCTGCCATTCAAGAACAAACTCTGCTGTCTGTGCATCCTCACTGTCCTTCAGTATCATTCAAGCACAACTCACAAAATGCATGAAAGGTGTATGATTCAGACACCACATATTCTCTCTTTTCAAGCTTGTTCCTGCTTTGATGTATTGGCATGACTGCTGCAAATAAACATCAATATCCTCTTAATAAATTGCTCATAATTGCAGTGGGGCTTTGGTGTCTTTATGGCAGGAAACTTGGGTGGCGAAGCGTGGAACATCCAAGCTTGGCGAGCATCACTTCCAGCTCATAATGAGGGGATATGCAAAAATCAAGGTGTAAGAGGAAGGACAGAATTTAAGAAAATGGAAGATTTTATGATTTTATGTGACAATGGAGGGTCTATACTTTTAAATAAAAAAGAAAGAGAGAAATACGATGCCAGTGAGATATTCCAGTGCAGACTTTGAAGACTTTAAAAGGCTTTATTTCCTAAAATTAACCATATATGGGAAAAATATATTTGAAGGAAACAATGCCACATTATTATTCAGTTTCTTTAAGGCATGAATGCTATGTATAATGTATAATTCAAGTGGGCATGAATGTCAAATAGATGGCAGAGAGGAAAGGTCACCATACTGTACGTGCATAAAAATATAGTTACAGGCTTAAGTAGCTTAATGTACATCCAATATTCTTCCCGCTCAACAGCTGTTATATCTGCAAATATGCCATCGTCCCTGCCATGACATACTGACAGGAGGAGTTAAAGCTATATATAGAGGATCTTTAGTCAAATCACATTGCTGAAGGCGCCTTTAAATTGACCCTTTGGAATAATGAGAACACAATGAGACGTTTGAATGTGTCTGAATGATATTGAAAAGCTCTATAAGGGAAAAGGCAGCAAGAACGTAGGTATTATTCTATTCAGTGTGAGCAGTTTCTGAAGAAATGTAATGAAACTGTATTGCCCGTACTATATTAAAATGCAAATATGAATTATCAGCATTGAAATAAAAAAAAAAGACTCGCTGTACTTGATTAAAGAAAAAAAAGTAATATAATTCTTCCTGATCACAGCATGAGTTACCAGTATAAAGTAGAAAGAAATTTGTAAACTGTGAATTATTACAGGTTATGAATGAAGTAGCTGAAATTCTTTAAAGTTCAGCAGATTCCTTTCCTATCCCAAAATGCCAAATGTGAATAGATGAAGTAGTACTCAGGAAAGACGGAAAAATACATTACTGGGTGGGAGGATAGTGGTTTGTAGAGAGTGGAAGGTGGAAACAAGGTGGAAACAAAGCAAAGACAGGCAGATAATGACAGAAGAAGAAGAGGGAAGATATTGCAGAGCGGAGAGACAGATGTGTAGATAAGGGCTCAGAAAGAGAGACATCAGAGGACAGATAGGAGAGACAGGTAGAGAGATGAGAAAGGAAAAACAAAGATAAAGAGCTTTGATTAGGGTTTATTGCCCTCTTACCCCCCTCCTCTCCCATCTCTTCTTACTCCACTTCTCTCAGTTGTTGCAGGAGACGAAGACTAGAAAGTATTAATTGTGTCTTGTCACATGAGAGAAATGTGTCATGACAAATCTGCAATAAATCCTTCTGTGACATCAGTGTCATCAGCACCTTCCACTTCATCAACACATTTCATATGTACATTGTAGCAGTTAGTGCCTCTCATTTATTTTTTATTTAACCAGGTTAAGACAGCTAGGATCAAACATATGGGGCCCTTTCTTACACCCGGTGCAAAGCTGTTGCGCTGCGTCAGTCTCCTCGCTTGAGAATCTTTTCTCTTTGTTTCCTCCTGGTAAATCCGCCACCATGCCGCCACTGCATGTCCGTCTCTTAAAGGTGATGAGAGCTGACTTTCTGATTGGTTTGTTGCGTGTTCGCTGATGATTTTGGTACTTTGGCACAGCTGACAGGCGTATCCTGCTGTGCGCTGCTGCTGTAAGGGGCGGGGAAGGGCAGGGTACCCCTGCACCCCTGGTGCAAGATGGCAAAGGTGGATTTTTGAGCATCAGATAGGGCCCATAATCTTTAAATGAGACGTACCAGTATTTAAAACAGCAAAATGTGTTCGATAATAACATTTAGTCCAAGGTAGTTGCTGCAATTAGTGGACTGGCAGGGGTGATTTAATCCCATACAGTTTTTTTGTATTAAATTCAACTTTCATGAAGCTTAACATGCAAATTTCACATAATTCAACAATAGCAAAAAAAAAAAAAAAAGCTATTGTAGCTTTTTGAACTTAGCTGTGTTTCACCATCCATTTTTATTTATTCTACTCTGGCTAAATGTAAATCACCCCACAAAGGCAGAATGCTTTTAACGTTTGTGCATGCTCACATAATCTTGTATGTGAGCATGCACAAATGTACACACCATAGGCATTTTCATCAGGATGGGGAACAATTATTTCAGTGCTTAGCACACCTACCGTGCAAACCTTTCAACACCATAGACGCCATGAATGCATTATTGTCATTGCCAGGTAATTCACAAAGGAAGGAGTGAGCCTCCTGGAGTTCTTTAGAAAAGACCTTTATCCTCAGCATGACAGCTAACTGTTAGCATACTGACAGGTTCGTTCAGAAGCCTGTGACTGATAAGCTAGCAACAGCCAACAAGACTGATTGAATGACAGAGTTGAATTTAGACACGTGGTGCATTGTTTACAGTATGTTTTTATTCAGGGTTAGGTAGTAATGAGGCTTTGTAGCTAAAGGAGGTTAACTTAAATCCATTGGTGTTTGCTGGATATTTTGAAAGGATGAGTGAGTGAGTGTTTGTTTGATTGCTACACATCTTGCAAGAAGTCACTATGTCACCAATATTTCATGAAAAACATATATTGCTTTCACTGTGCCCAAATAGCTGACAGAGTGTCTGGGTCTGAAAAGTGAAGCCATTGTGAAAGTGCCTTGTGATTGACAAGCAACTAACCCCATAGAAATATATGTTTACATGCTGCATTGACAGCTTCAGGCCGTTGCTATGATACGTCAATTTTGCTGCCATATTGGACTGGTCAAGACTGACCTATTAACAAATATTAGTAAATGGGGGAGCTACAGGTTTTCTGGATAAAAACACTTCAATGAGTCAAGTTATATTCTACATGGAGTAGGGAAAAATGTTTTTTATGACCTCCATGTAGATCATCAACCATTAAAAATATAAAAATGACTCATTGAAACAGGTTGAGGAAACGTTAACATTGTAAACATTATAGTGCTTTTTAAAACAGCAGCTCTCCTTTTTACTTGCATGTGTTAACAGACCTGCCTTGCCCTGTCCAATGCTGGTGACGTCCAAACCAAATGCCGATGCGGTGTCTACGTATAGGCTATAGGCTGATTATGGCTACCAAAGCGTGTCCTCGTGTTCTCAGTCAGATCCAGTCAACATGGAGGCCTAGCAATGCGTATCTTCCCTGGCTCTTGTCCAAATATGGTCATATCCAGCTCCAAAAAATCAAGATGGCAACAGCCATAATGGCAAACTCAAGGCTTCAAAGGGGTAGTCCACACATGGGTGACGTCATGGTGGGTTTACACTTGGTTGCTGTTCCATAACAAACAGCAGCAGCAACAAAAAAAGGCAGTAGTACATACTGTATGTAATGAACAATACGGAAGACCTTACAGCAGTTTAAAATTCAACAACTTACTGTGTTTTTGCTACAATTAACCCACTGTAGTAACAGAAGGTAATGGGATCAGGAAAAAAGTAATTACTTATATCCAAAGAGCAAGGCTGCTATATTAATAAACATGCACATATGGTAGAACCCCACCTTCGGGGAGATATGTATGTTTTCATTTGGAAAGAATTTAGCTCAAGCTCTAATGAAATATTCACCAATCGATCCCCCTGCGGCTGCACCAAGCTCAACATATGGTCATTGTTCCACTCCCTCCCTGCTCATACTGTAGTGCTCTGCTTGAGCTTTAAATCCACTCATACGGTTGGAGGTGTCACAAGGGGCACCTGTGAATCTGTCTTTTAGTCTTTGGCTGTGTATATTTGTCTGTGCTCAGTTAGCCATTTCTCATCAGGCAAAGTTCAAGTAAGCCCTTAAAGCACTCCCCAGAGTGCTCCTGAAGACCCGTTTCAGAGGACAATGAACTGAACACACCGTAAAAGCTCTCTGCCGTTTCTTTGTCTGAGGTGAGATAGCCATCATCTTTTAGTCCATTCAAAACGTTTCAAATGGTAGAAGAAGACCTGGACTGAACCGGTCTGATATATCCTTGAGTTTTTTCTTTTCTGTGGCTCACCGAATTTCATTTTCTTCTCTTCATGATATGAAGAAACCCTGTGATATCCTGGGTCGAGTCTGAAATGTAATAATAGATGATCCCATCATCTCCAGATGACTGACCTGCCAATAAATCTAACATGATGAGTCAGTTTAAACACTCATTTCCCTGCCTGTTTATGGTCTAATAATCCATTAAAGCAACATTTAGAACATGAAATATTAATCATGCTGTTTACAGTGCTTAGCCAGCTACAGTATAATGATATACTGTACAACACATTATTGTCCCCACGGGTGCTCTTCAAACCCTCCCCTTCTTTTCCCCTTGACTCCAACACTATAGTGTTTATAGCACAATCTGCTTAACAGTATAACAGCTTTCACATTTCAAATGATCGCCACAAACATTACACCTATAAACACATTTTATGATGCTATTACATATCAGGGATGGGCATTTCAAGCAAAATACTATTTGATATTCAAAGGGTAGTATTTGACCATTGTTCAAAGATCAACACCCATCCCCTGCACACAAAGTGAGAGAGACAGAGAGCAACGGGGCATCAAATGACTGCTTTGTTGTACTCCTTGTTTTGCGATAAATGTATATTGGTATTGATGATAATATTGTGTAAATATTATAACAGACTCTTTCTCCATCTCCCTACATTCTTGAGTGTAATTCATTTGCCAAAAAAGAGACTTGTGATATGCTAGTTTTACCTGTGTTATCTTTTCCAAACTGTAGTTTGGGACACGCTGGCCTGGCTATAAGCTTTTAACTATCCTTAGCATTCTGAACGTCTTTGGTGAGGAAGTCATTCAGTAACAGGAACTTTATTTCCTCTGCAGCAATGAACAATACACAACCTTCTAACACTATTAGGCTGCAACCTGAGTATCTAGCCCATCTCACAGAGCTGCAAATAGCAAACACTATACGGCCCTTTTGCAGGGTTGTATCTACCCCTGTAAAGCCTGATACATCAAATAATTGCCAGAAAAATCTTTTCTATTAAAACTGAAGTATTTATAGGACCTTTTGACATAATACAAAATAGAATAACATATATAGACATGATAGCCAAGGATGTTTTGCAATTTGCAACATCCAAGTGATTATAATGAGAGCAGGTTGCATATATTAAAAAAACATGCATTTTTCAATTCCCACTCTAATTTAGCCTAAGATGACATTTCAATCTTTAATTAGCTTATTTAACAGTTTATTTGTGGTTGTGGTCGCCATAATGCAGACTGCATCATGAAATTATTTTATTATGAAGTAAAGCATAAAATATTTAGTAATTATTGCTTGTTTTCAAAATTCAAACGATTTTCCTGCTGAAAATGGTGCGACACATGAGGCAAGCTGGAGGCAGCAATGTTAGATTTTGGACCCACAAGCACAAATCTTGTGAGAGTTTTGGAAATCAATACTTTCCATCCAGGAACACCCCTAGAAAAGAGCCAGACTGAATTGTAAATGCAAAGGAAAATATATTTTTGAGACAAGACAATAGTCACATAAACTATTCAGGTTTTTTTCTTTTTTTTTTTAATAATTCAGTGACTATTCAACAATACAAAAATCATGACCCATCCGTATTATATACTCAGGTATTGTCCATGCTTGAAGCAGACTGGACAGACCTCATGGAGACACATTCTAATGCTGGTAAAGAGAGTTTTTGGAAAGGAGGGAAATAGAAAAATAATGTTTCTGTTAAAGAAAAATCCCTGAGCAGTGCCATTCTATAACGCAGCAGCATGGTGATTAGCTGGCCATGTTCCTCTTTATCTAGATTGACAGGACACATCTGTGGAGGGGACGGCATGGCTCCAAGCAAGAGGAAACCAGGTGTGAATATTTCAGCAGGTACATGGAACATCTGGTCAGTTGGATGGAGGGCTTGGAGAGGTGAATAAATAGAGGACTAGGGGACACGGGTGTCTATGTGCCACTCAAATGTATGAGGTTAAGGTTTGTATCTCATATCAAATCAGTATAGCTCTGCAGGACTGCATCTTTTTTTCCAAATCTGAAACCAAATCCAACCTGCTAAACTATGTAAGCTCTACCAGCTGATAAAAGTTCACGATGAATAGGATGTAACATCTGTCCTTTTTTCCTGGACTGTTCTCCTCTATCAAGCTTTGTTAAACATGTAATAATGCATATTTTGTGCATGCAAAGCTTCAAAATGACCCACTCATAAAAAAGTGCAGAAAATATAAGTGCAGTATGCACTGTTAGAGAGTTTTTCCTCATGTCGTGTTTAACTTTACTGGTGGTATTTTTCTTTTTCCCGCCTTTTTTGATTACCTGTCCCTTATTAGATCCCTGTGTATTTAGTCTGTGTCTTTTGTTGCAATTTAATCTTTGTTCATTTTCGTAGCGTACCCAGGTGTTCTTTTGGAATCTTTGCTTTGATGTTCAATTCTGCCTGTTTTGTGGTTTTTTGGATTTTGTCCTACACCCCACTGGATCTGGACTTCTTGAACGGTTTATTCCGGATGAGACCTGTGCCTACCTGACCAGTCTGTAAGCCATGACATGACATCACGTGTGGTTTCACAGTAAAGGTCTGCAGTTACCTTTACATTAAAATGCATTTATTCTGAAGCAAACAGACTAAGTTGCAGAGTATCATAGTCTCACTCAAAGTGAGAGCCAGGGAGCAATTAAAATTAATTTAAAAATATTGTGATTATAGCTTCATGCGTGTTATCTTACCGCTGCAAATGAATGGAATGGAACAAAAAAATGTATTCAAGGTGGATGTGATGTTTGGTTGATACCTGATCCACTTAATATTTTCTTTTATTTCATCACAGCGATTATGTATTCGTAGTTTGCAGAGCATAAAATTCAATTATATTGTCTAGCAAGGCCTTTCTTTCATCTGCACTTGTGGTTTTACTTATTTAAATTCTCGAGTTGTTTGAAGCATACTTGACAACACTTTAATGACGTGCTGTATAGTATTGATGATGAATGATTTCATATGCTGTACATCACAGCAGGTGTTCGTTTACAGTTGTGTTTGTATGCCTATGATTTTGTGATGAGTGGGTGCTTATGCATTCACTCACTGCATGGAAATTGTTATTGTGTTCCCCGTCATTGCCTCCAGCTGCTTCAGAACAACACAAACAAAACGCTGCGTGGCCCTTCATAACCGTCCGCCTCCCTCCCTCCCTGCCTCCCTTCTCAGACACAAACATCGGTCCCCTCTGGGCAATAGACGCTGCGCTCATTCATTAACAGAGATATCAAGGCGAAAACAAGCATGACCCCAAGGAATCAGGGAAGGAGAGAATAAGAGTGGATGAGGTGTTTAGCTGTGGTATCCTCCTCCACCTCTTTTCTCGAGTGGTCCTAATTACCTAGTGTCTGATGTCTCTCTCATCTCGCTGTCTGTTCCCGGCTACAGTAGGCCCTCGGTGGGCTGAAGTTATCCCAGTGCCGGGCTGACCATGATGCCGTGCTGCTGTGATGAAGCCTCTGCTGGCACAGTAACGCTCATTAAAGAGGACACCGGAGGGACTGGCCCTCGATCCTCATCTTCTGCCCTACATTTCCCCTCTCAATTTCCCACGACCCGCCGAGGAGTGGCCAGTTGAAAATTCACACAAATTCCCTCCAGCACCACCTGTCTACACGCTACAGCCCTGAACACCAGCATGAGACACTCAGGCGATTCCGTGGACAGCTCTAAGTACACAGGATCACACCTGGCGTTACAGTCCGTCTCTAGTGAATGCTTGGGATCAGATTGCACTTCCCTGTGCTATATGCAAATAAATCCTAGGACAATTTTTTCAGTTGAATGTTCATTACTGTCCATTTGTTTCTTCAATATGAAGAGACGCTCTGTGGTGTGCTGGGATTTTATAACTATGAGCAGGATTTTACTTTTATGTTTTCACATTACAAATGACATGTTTTTTACAAGAAAAGAAACAACCTGATGTATTGCATTTAATGCCAAAATTTACAAGAAGGCACAAATAATTAAGAATTCACCATAGCTGTTTCACTTACCTGCTTTGTATGCAAATAAATGCATTGCTCTTTTTAACCAGCCGCCCAACAGCAGTAGCCATTAACATGACGGTGCAAACAGGAAGAATGTTTGTACACAAAGAAAGAAACAACATCATGTATGGATACAACCACATATAATTTCCAGCTGGCTAATAAAATGGCCCATACAGATTCATCCCTGCTGGATCCCAGCTTCGTCCTTGGCTATGAAGAGATCCCCCGTCGATGATATAATAAAATGTGTAATGCCCCTTGGCACCAGGTGTGGAAACCAGTTGCAATGCCTTATCTATCCACCAGGAGGAGCATTGATTATGGAAGTTGAGACAGTTTACTGCTATCAGACTATTGCAATTTACTTTAAGTTTGCCCGTTTTCATTGACCCGTGTGCCTGAAATCAGCTGTTCTTATATTTGCGGTGTAAGAGGGAGTGTGATTCCCACGTAGAGCATACTTTTAATGAAGTGCTTTTTATTATTATCATATGGCAAGGTCATGAAAATATTCTTTGTTATTAGCTAAGAAAAGTCAGCTGCACTCATCTCATATCTGCACTGGTAACGCAATGTGCCGCAACACTATGGTTTCTTTGTATTAACATTTGTCAAATTTACAAGAAGGCCAAAATGATTAAGAATTTGTCATAGACAGCATCTTCTACAGTTAATAAAGTGTCTCCTAACTCTACAACTCCCAAAACTGTGCGATTTTTAAGGGGAGTCTGGAGATATTGTTGTCATTAGTGTGTTCACAATCATCCACTGCAGGCCAGACAGCCCAAACATGTAATTTGCATTACAATGAACCAAATGATGTTATTACAGGATGTCAGTTAAGTAGGCGGTCCTTCAATGTGGTCCAAACACACTGCGTACACACTGTGCTGCTGAAACAATGTGGCCGCATGCAGCCCAGACCGCCTCTGAATGTGGTCCGAGTGATCAGGTCATCCTCAATGCATCCAGGATTCACACCAGAACTTACAGCTGTCACCCATGACGCACGTGGATAAAAGATCCAAACAGCCTCACTGGCTGTCGCTGACTGACAACTACCTCACTTCCTGCTGGAGATGCTAACATGTGCTGCAGGGATCCTGTTGCCTCATCATATTAGTTCTTGTCCTTTTTGTTGTTTGACAAAGTCTTTATCTTCCCTCATTTGGGGGATTTTGATGTCCTACATTCACATTTCACTCAAGGATGAAAAACTGAATGTGTTCTGAACCGATGAGCTAGTCAGGTCTTTGACCAAAGTTTCAAACTTTGTTAGTGCTTTAGACTATTGATGTTGGCAGTTTTGAAGTGTGGCAGGCAAGCACTGTGAGACAGACACAGACGAGCTGGAGAGCATGATTGGATAATGATCCATGGACAGAGCTTTCAGCAGCACTCATCAAAAGCAGACAACTGCTCACAAGGCCAGCCACCATTGTAGCAGAAATGTTTTTTTTCCAATATAGATTTTCAGAAATAGTGGCCTGATTTGGTCCTTCCAGAGCTATTCCTCAAGATAATTTACCACCATCCACTCTGTTTATTCGACTTCATTCAACAGCTTATGTGCCCTGACCTGTCTCATCCAATTAGCCTAATTGGAAGAATAATCCCCTATCTGTCAAACACAGCACTCTTTCACCTGTGGGGTCACATTGATGTTAACCCTCACCTTGGAATAACGACTCAAGAAACCACCCTGCAGAATATAAATGCAAAAAGTTCGATGCAGTGTCTTTTATGTGTAATAGCACTACAGAGAAGTTTGCGTCACATGGTTTGTCTCTAGGGAGAGAAAACATACCCTCTTGCCTTCTGAACTGTTTGGATGACACTACATTGAATTCTTTTTCCTGTGTTGTATTTTCTAATACATGGGCAGCCAATAACGTGGGTGTGCCTGGCCATGAATTATAGATCTGTTGTTGGCACAGGGTGTGTGGATATGAACTGTGCATGCCGAGGCCAGATAAGGCCAGATTTATACCTTTAGCTGCCAGGCACAGACTCGGGCAGCCAGCTCACAAATTAAATGGAAATTGAGTTTGAGGGAGCTAATAAAACAGCAGTAGCACCCTCATACAACACCATGTCCTCTTAGCATACAATGCATGCTTGATGGGAAACATGCTAAAGGATTTCTGTGGCTCTTGATCAACAATGTGACTCTTGGTCTGGAGTTGCTCTTTGTAAATTCATCTGCAGGCTGGTTGTGGTCAGAGGCAGTGGGGGAAACATTTTGTTTAGTGATTATGAAGACAAATCGTCTTGTCAGGACACTACTGCGCATTTGGCTCCCAATATTTAAAAGTTTTTTTTAAAGTGATTTCTGTCTATTGCACAGAGGGCAACATAAATTAAAAGTTCTTCAAATAACTGAGGAGGGACATGGTGTTATTACTTGCTCTCACTAATGTTGCTGCCACAATTTCAATAATTTGGCTTATCAATGTAAAATCCCCTCACCTTCCATCTTTTAAATTTATTATTAGAGTCTAAGACACACAAAGTAGTTGACAGGCTCTTAGTGTGCAGCCTGAGACTGAAGGGATTTGTTATTTTGCAGAGCTGGTCAGGCATCAAAGGACGCCACAAGCTAAGGCTTTATCAGTGATTGCACTCTGTCTCCTTTTGTGTCAGATAGACCTCATCAGGCTTTCTCTTACTCCTTACTCTCCATTTCATATGTGACAAGCGTATTTTATGAGACCGACTGATATCAGTACCTGCACCTCAGGACGGAAGAAGAGGGAGATTCTGTCCAATGGTTATATCTTTAGAGCATGAACATGTAAAAGTTGCAATGTCTAACATGATGGTATCATTAATCAAACATCACACCTTTTCATTGATCCTGAGTCTACATCTGGCATCCTTATGATCTATAATCTCATTATTGCATTACGCACAGATGTGCCTGACTTACTCTGTGGAGGGAAATGCATGAAACGTCACAAATGACCATGTGATCATCCCCATTTGTGTTTTGTGATGGGGATTAGGTGACAAATTGTCTGATCCATCTTAATTGTGTGCCTCTCAAGTTGTCCTCTCCTCCTTATTAACTCCTTGTATCAATGCTGGCATGTTTTCCTGACATTTGCAAAACAAAAATGTCAAACTAAGGATGTTCCAATGCCATTTTTCCTTCCTGATACCGATACCTCAACTTATCGTATTAGCTGATACTGAACTGATACCAGTGCATCCACGTGGTAGAGAGTCCATTTTGTTTTTCCCACAACCCCAAAACAGCTCAGGCCAATCCAGTTCATAATCACAAAAGAAACTCGAAAAGTCAGCTCCAGGTTTTCTGTGGATCCCCACTAAAACAAACCAAATTAGAAAATAAAGATTGAAATAAAAGTGAGGTAAATCTGCTGTTTATTTCCTCTACTATCCATTACCTTTGGTGTAGCAGGGCCCCATTTTGGGGCTTATACATTACATAGTAACAGATCAGGGCATAGACTTGCATACTTGCTGATGCTGTTTCGGAACAGCCCTGTGTCAGACTTTTGCATCTATGCCGGGAGATGTTAATGATTAATCTGTTAATCAACATTAAGAATTTAACCAATTTAAAATGTATTAATCAATAATTAATCAGTGCTGTGAGACTCAACTTGACTTAAGTCTTTTTAGGCAAAAAAGCTGAGGAGACCTGACTTGATGAAAGTGAATGTATTGCGTATTTTGGAGCATCGCCAAATTGTCATGAATAAATAATAATGGAGATACGCATAACAACTGCTATCACCAGAATAAAGAAGACTCTAATTACAAATGAGAAATCCCATATGACGGGGAGGGCAGACGCCTCTTCGGGAGGAATTTGTGATAAGAATATCTTAAAAAGCTCATACAGATTAATGACTGAATACAGCTGAAAATACGTTTAAAGTGACTGTAATACTCCTGTATGTCACCTGTGCATTCATGCATCTTATACACAAAAAGCTGTTCATTGTTTTAAAGAAAAAATGTCATAAGTTAGTTATTCAAATATCAAATCAAGACATGAAGAGAGGCTCTACTGTAACAAATTATATGTAACATGAAAGGGGGTCATATCCTAATAATATAGCTGCATACCCTAATAAGATGTCATACATTTCTCTTAATTATGAAATATATCAAAGGACCAACTTTCATATCTTTAACAAAACAGTTTTCTGACAAACACCCTCCTTTAGGCCTGGAAGCATTTTTGATATCTCCAGGATTATTCTTTCTGGATGGATCCTCGCTCCACATAAACCCAGCCCAGCCTTCCATTTCCTGGACAGAGATCTGAGGGAAGTATAGGGTGCCCCTGGAGGTCTCGGCTTGGACATTTTTGTTGTTGTTGTTAATTAATTACCTCCCTGAAGTCTGACTGGGCATCCCAAGCTGAAATACCACCCAATGCTGTGTGTTCTCATTTTTTGCCTCACTCTGCTCTCTCTTTGCCCTCCTTTCCATGCCCGTGGATTCAAGGAGCATATCTAGCCTGGAGACGAGCTTCAGGGGGCTGGGCAACACCCAGTTTGGAGTGTCATGGATAATGTATGGTACAGTATCTGATTAATATACTTAATTTTCCTTTTTTCCTTTTGGAATCCAACTTGGTGTGTTAATAATGAGTCAAATGTCAATCACAGTCCGACTTGAAAGTTATAAAATAAAATAGGAATATTCAATCTAGAAGCATTAAAACTTGAAGAGAGATAAAAGGTCCCTTGGGACTGGCTGAAGTGGGAAGATATCATAGATTATTTATGAACGAGAGCCTAAGTGTAACCTAAAACGGCTGGGAATATGAATTCAGCTGAATTAAATGGCAAATCCATCTTTTCCAGGTATTTCAAAAGGAAATTCCCAGCTGCTTTTAAGAAGCAGTGATGTAGGTTAGAGCGCTGAATCCTTCTACTCCCTCAACCCTGGGGGTTTATATGTAGCAACGTCATCATGCAGGATGGTAGGGACACTACTGGGAGGCTACACATAAAAACCTAAAAATAAAAATCAGTGGACCAGCCTTTAATATAAATGAACAAAGAGTAAAAGTTATTTGGGCACCAAAAATGGCTAAAATCTGTCCATTTCCGGATACTAAAACTCTGTTTTAGTATTTAGTTTTCTTTTTTCTTTTTTTTTACAGCATTTTACAACTCTTGTGTTAATGTGAATGTCTGTGCTTGACATCATCTACACATGATAACATCTCAGTTCCAAACAAACACAATGTTTCGACAAGGTGATGGTTAATCTCACAATTACACAGATGTTTACTTTTCCTAAAATTACTGTATTCAAGTTCTCAAGCATGGGTGTTTGTGTGGTTTTCATTTTTGCAAGCAAAAGTAACTCTGTGGATGCAGTCCATTTGCAAAATGTTGGCCCTGAATGGACATGAAGCAAAGTATATTTGACACCGGAGGAAAAAATGGCCTGAAGTTCACTTATAAATTCATTAAACTTAAAGGGATAATTCAGATTTTTTGAAGTGGGGTTGTGTGAGGTACTTATCCATGGTCAGTGTGTTGCCTGCAGTAGGTTGCAGGTGGCACACCCCCAGTTTGGAGAAGCAGGAGTACAGGTGAAGGAAGCTAAGCAATGAACTGCTGTGGACAGGGTCAGCAGCAAAATATATTTTAGTCACCTAAACAAAGTTTAGGCTATATTTAGAATATTTTCACTGCTTTACCTGTCAGACAGGTTTTGACAACTGTCTACCATGTTTATAGTAGCCAAATATCACTCTGTTCTAAGCCACCAGACTCCACCAGACAAAATCAGTAACTCAACCTCACAGAACACAGAAGTTGCTGCCTTGGTGAGTTAGTTTGCTCGTGTTATTGTGTGCGTGACTACTGTGTTTTAAAGGATTAGTTTGGATTCACCAAAGTCACACAGTAACATGAACAAGGTAAACAATCGAGGCAGCTCCTGTGTTCTTTGAGATAAAATTATTGGTTTTTGCCAACAGAGTCCGGTTGCTTTGGAGGGGGGTATAACAGAGGTTTACCATCAGAGATGCTGTCTGATGGCAAGGTAAAGCAGTGAAAATATTCTAAATTTTGCATACACTGCAACTGATATCAGTTCCTTCAGGTAGGCCTTTTTTTAGGGAGCTAAAATATATTTAGCTTCCTCAAAATCACCACAAACAACCCCACTTGAAAAAACTGAACCATCCCTTCAAATACCCATGTTAGGTTTCCTAGTGTAGAGGTGAATTAGCAACTGAAATATTTTACAGAGCATTTTCCCACTTTATTTCAACATATATGGCACTGAACAACATGGTAATTTAGGCTAAGATCCACTGAATCATACATGCACAGCATACAAATCATCACAGTTTAAATCTGCATTTAAAAAGCCAAGAAGTCAAAGTTGCACGAGTATGGACCTGTACTCATCAATATCCATTCATTTACTGTGGTGACATCCAGTGAATATCTAAAACTGCAGGAAAGATCGATCAGCAGCCTTTGTTAATGAATTCCTTTCTTTCAATGAATTACTTTGCTTGTAGCGGTGAGTTTTAACATGACACCACCCCTTGCTGTGACCAAGGTGTGAATGAATTAAATCAGTGTGTCTGGACTAGCAAATGGTTCCAGATGAATACATCAGGCCGGTGTTGGGAGAATGGCTCCCAGGCCTTAACATTTGGTTGTAATGATGGTATGCTGTGGGCCATCATGCTGTGCATTTTTGTTATTCATCACAATCTCTGATACAGGTAGAAGATCTGCTGCATGACCGGCCATAACGGGATGAAGAAACACTTACAGACAGTAATGTGCATCAGGCCAATGAGCCATTCATGGGCCTGGTGCCATCTCATTAGTCTTCCAATGACACCGGCAGAAGCATGCCTAACGTCCCATTGTCTGTCGTCGTCAGAGGCGAGAAGGGAGACAGTCCAGGTTCAACTTATAGAGAAAATTCACACCAAACTCATCTGGTTTTCCCTTTTTCTTCCTCTCTCTCTATACTTCATCTCTTTCTCTTTTCACTTGCTATATTCCTGTGGGATGCAATTTTTAAAAAAGCTGCCTTTAGGCTCTCATTTCTGGTGACTTTTGAAAGCAGATCTCTGATTTTTTTTTTGGCCATTACCATGATAATAGCTTAAAGTTCAGATTCTGACTATGTACCTTTAGTCAGCCTTAAATGAGGTCCCTAATGGTCATGATTTTAAGTGAGAAATGAGTCCACTGAATAGCAATACATATACTCACCAGTCACTTATCCTAATTATGTCTGGTCCACTTCAAAACAGCCCCTTCCGTCCAAGAGTGAGTGTCCCCATAGGGCAGAAACATAATATTACTTGCAGAAAAGAAAGCTCTAATCTTAAGGCATAGGTAGAAATTAAAGCACACTGTGGCATTCTATAACACTTTATAATATGGCCAACAATTTACTGTACAGCATGAGTTTAGTTTAGTTTGGTTTACGCAACTTTATGGTCCCCAGAGAGGCAATTTGTAGTACAGCACATAGTACAGCGAGGTACGTAGACATAGACACAATAACACGAACAGCAATAACAACAACACAAAACTCCCAGCATCCTTGGTCAAGGCATTTCAAATCATGAATACACATTTATCCGTTTACTAATGTCTTAATGAAGTCTCTACACATCTGAACAATGTGATATATTGACAGACATGACAGACGGGTTATTTATGCTTTATACTGTCAAGCTTTATTACATATATTTTTCAAATTTCTTTTATTGTCTCATCATGTAACAGGTCGTGTGTGCATGTGTGAGTGACCAACTAGGCTAAAGCTTGTCTGCAGCTAATCTCACATACAGGACCCATCAGCCTAACATTTCTTCACAATTTTTGAAAAACCTGTTTTATTTGGTGTTCTGCTGTATACCAACTGCTGACTCCTCACTCCTCTGCTAAACTGCTAAACTGGAGTATCTGCAGACTCATTTTGTACCCGATATGTTATGATTCACTCAAGTAAGGCATGACAAGATTAATAAATCCCCATTGTGTTAGCTTTGCTGCCTTCTCCACCTATGCGTCTGCGCAGTTGCTATATTGGAGCATTCACTGGTGAGATAATCAGCAAATGAGAGATGCAGAATTATCTACAAAATCGACTGTAACTTGTTTAATTCTGAACCCATTTTCATGAAATTTGGTTTGTTGTAAACATGGAAAATTGAACATGATACTGATTACTTGTTGAAATTAAACTGACTTACTGGAGGCGATCTAATCAGCTCTATGCCAAAACATTTGAGTCGCCACAAGTTCCACTGGGACATGCAGGCTTTGACCTTTTAATGGGCAACATCAAGTGAAAATTCTGTCTCTAATATTGTTGTAAAGTTGGCTGGTTGGTTGTAACATTTGTTAATAATAACAAAATGTTCTAAATACATAACAATGTTTAAATGGCAATGTTTGGACTTAACATCCAGTTTATTTATTGCTTTACTTCTTTTTACAGTCTGGTGGACTGAGGATGCTTGGTTGCAATACCACTATGCATCTCAAACAAAACAGAGTTATATACATATAGTATACAAGAACACTTTATTCAAACCTTTGCATACATCTAGATAAAAAGAATTACAATTTAGAATAGAAAAAAACTTTATTCAAAACATTTGAAACATCTGCTGGTTGCATCTGGCAGTTCTGGTGACATTGTAAGAGGTGCTCCACCATCTGTCGGTGGTGGAGATCTGCAATCTACAATGTGCACTCTTTCAGTTGTAAATGTTTTTATTCTGTATTTATAAGTCCTTAACTTGTTATTTCTTTTGGTGTTCATTGTTGTACCACAACAACAAAGGAAATTCTTAATACGAAAACCTAGTGGATAATAAATCTTGTTTTGATTCACTTTCTTTGTTCGACAATAAAGCATTAAATTTCCACTTTCATTATCAGACGAACACATTCGAGGTGTAAACACACTACGCTTGTGTGTGCAATCAAATATGACAACTGTCCTCACCTTTTTCAAAAAGCTTAATGGACTGTGTGCTGCATTATTCCTTCTGCTTCACCAAACTGCATCACACAAAGGTTCAGGAAGCCTCGAGTTGCAGTGAAACACACAGAACATCCTGTAATCAGTGACCTTGTGTTTGTAAGACTCTCATTTTATGTTTTTGTGCCACTCTGATGTGGGTGCATTACAATCATAAATAATATGTGGCCTCTGTAAGCGGCCTGCACTTATACCTGCTGAATAACAGTAATAAGACTAACCTGTGGTCATAACTCACTGACTGCTGCTCCTGCCCTTTCACTCTGTTGTCTACTGCAGTCAGAGCATTTATTGTGTTAAGTCCCAAGCCAAAGCCACACTGTAGACTCACTCTCAACAAAAAAATTTTGAGAGTCCAGTCGGACTACCGGCACCTCAATGATGATACTCTGAGAGATAAGGGCATCAGGTTTATTCATAATTCAGAAATATATTACATATTAAATGACCTCATTGCTAGGTTCAAAGGCAGGGCAGCCTGAGAGTGATTTAAAGGCTGGGTTATGATTGGCTGCAGTGGGTAATAACGCACCTGGTCAGTGATTGACATGGGGGTCATCCACAGATACAAGGTGAGTGGGAGGGTCAGCATAATGACGAATGAACCTTGACTTTGCTATTAAGTACAAATCTGTTCCTTTTCTCTTTCTGCAGCCGTGGCTCTGTTGGATAATGTGCTGCAGCATTATGTTAACTGTAGTGTCAGTGAGGAAGGCGAGGGTGTGGGAGGAAAATGGATGTGGGTCATTTAAGCTTTCATGAGACAGAATATGAGTGAGTTGTTGCTAGCTGTGCGAGCTTTAACCAGAATTTTTCAGCCATTAGATAATGATTTTGATAAAAGCCATTCTGTGGGAGGATGATAACAGCACAAAGGCAATTAATTTGAACCTAGCATTCAATTTTGTCTGTGCTCAAAGGCGATGTGAAACATCAAGTGAAATAATTTCACTGATAATGATGTGAACATCCTCACCTTTTTTTGACATGTTTCTGTCCCACTTTCTTTTAGCCTTCAGTCAGAAGAGTTGACAAACTGAACTAAAACTTTTTCTTTTTTTTTTTCATTGAACTTTATGTTTCCAAGCCTGCAGTGCTCCACATACTAACATTTGCATGAGCCCTGATAGGAAACACAAATGAAGCCATCTGGTTGTGCAGTCTTAACTTGCATCCAAGGAATCCCCTGTATGATTTGTGTGAGACCCAGAGGACAATGAGGCATCGGTTCATTTTTGATATTACTCTTTGTTGTCTGTTTCATTGCTGTTTCTGTAACTGAAAAATGCTGGAAAATGGGGAGGGAGAGAGTGATAAAGGGATGGTTTCTTCAGCCAGAATTTTACTGTCATAGGTTTTCACAAAATCACGACATTTTGCGAATAAAACATCTACAGAGAGTGGAGTACGCACTCTATTTATAATACCACAATATTCACAGTACTTACCTGAGATAATACCAGCACATTATTACAGACTAGTCAAGCCTATGGGTTTTATTTAAGTACTGCATACTAAACTAACCAGCAGTGTGTAGAAGAGGAAACTGGGCTGGAAGGTGGGTTAGCTTACCGAGCCGCAGGCCGGCAGTTAGCAGGCCCCTTGGTCCAGACCTCAGTAATGCTGGTCCACTTCTTGTTGCTTCATTTTAGTTTAGGTTGGTGTTGGATGGACCCAAAATAAAAACAAGTCTTTGAGCTCGAAGGTGGTGTCATCCTTACTATGCTCACTCGAGGTCACCGCCACCAACAAATGGAAATATGAGGCAAAATAAGCTGCTTGCGCATCCGACTCGTGAGGACAGGCTGGATAATTCTCACTTTCTCTCATTTTATTGTCAAGCAAAAAGCAGTTCAAGCTCAGTAAATTCACAAAACTCACCAAAACTCACAAAGACATTTTATTTAGATAACAGTGCAAAATATATTACAAAACATGTACTTGAGAATTCCCAGTTGATATAATATGGCAGCTGCACTCTGTGAAGCTACGGGGTTTTGTTACACAGCAGGGGCTCACTCTCACACACATACACTTCACAGCTCTCAACAAAACTTAACTCTAACTTACTCAGAATGCCACAATAATAATTCTTTAACTCTCATGACATGTTAGCAAACCACTACAGACACATTAACTTTGTTTAAAATCCACAGCATGGTGTTTTCAGCATGGTGGTGTCTCCTCAGCGAGAACTTCACTCTAGTGAGGAATATACCGATTCGGAAATATGCGGAAGATTTCCCCAGGTACGTGGAGGGACTATCAGATTAAGACCATTAGGATTAACACCATTACAGCTTCAATTAAACAATAAAGAATAAAGTAAACAATGTAAAATAGACTCACTTTCAGCATGTGACATATTTTAACGAATGCCTCTGCTGATGTATTATCTTTTTATCTTTACCTCTTTACCTCATCACAGCTTTTAATATTATGACAGACCATGAATTTACTATGAATGTATTATGTATTTTAAGCTGTCACATAACCATTTTAATGTCCATAGTGTGGGGTTAGGGTTGAAGTGAAATAAGCTAGAAATAATAAACACAATTAAACTTTGACAGCTGCCGTAGGCCTATTCTGTATGGTTGATAGAGTGAGTGTGTGTGCTGGTCTCCTACTATACAAAATGTTCACTGAAACTTATACACTATTTTACTCCCTCTTACTTTAATTAAAAATTCTCTTTGCAGACAAGACTTCTGAGCACATTTCAATTACCAGCCTGAAACTTAAAGCATTTTCCTCAACTCGCAAAAAGCATGAAATTGCATTTTGGAATCAACTCTGAACCAAGGTTGTCTTTTTTTCCCCCATGTTACGCCACAAACCTAAAGAAGTCAGGTTTTATAAAATATTTGACGAATTTGTATGTGGGTGTAAAGCAGATCTGATCAACTAAAAGGATCATAATTCCAACAACCTAAAACGGTCTCTATGGCAGCCCACAAGCCACTGAGTCATCCCATGTGGGAAGGACAAACAACAAATAGTGGGGTACATCAGAAGAGGTAAGCAACTGCTCCTTACAGCATTAAGTATTGAACAGTATTTTAGTCATGTTCGCTTCAACCTTCAGCGTTATCATGCTGGACCATATGTGTATCAAAACACACACACACACACACACACACACACACACACACACACTTAAACACACCAATGCCAGTTGGAAAAAAAGAGCACAAAAGGGATTTTAATTGGAAAGCCCGGACTATGTATTAAGCGTTGATAGTGGTGCATCAGTCTTGAGCTGATCATCTTTATGTGTCCAGAGCTGCAGACTTGTCGACTGTAGATACATAATGATAAAGCCCACTGTTGTGTGCGAGTGTGTGCCAGCAGGCAATTGTATCTTTATTTAATAAAGTGTGATTGGTAGAGATTGATAACAGGGGGACATAGCTTGGCAATTAATATCCTGATTGAGTGGCTATGGAGAGTGGTATCAGAGTGCTGTTATTGCTGCAGCCTCCAGCTGGCTCCAGAGTTTAAGGGAAATAAATGACTTCAGTGATTAACATCACATTGATGTTCCTTTCTCAGCGAACAAAATGAATTGTCAGTCTCTGCACTTAGTGGCACAGGGAATATCCAAATTGCTACAGTGCCACAGATCAGTGCAGGTTAAAACCTTCACTGCTGTCACGCTTACTGTGGCTGATGATTAAAAAAGAGGGAGAAAAAAGTCAAATAATGAAGTGAATGCCCGCACTAATCAATATATAGTTGATTTATACTGTATTTGAATTGTACTGAATCTATAGTTGCAGTATTTTCCTGCTGGAGGTAATTCTGGGTGGAAAACAAAAGTGCAATAAACTTGTTTCAGATAGAAATCACAGGTCATATTTGTGTCAAATGATAAACACCATTAGAGTGTAAACACAGAAACTACTTGTAACATGTTGGGAGTTCTTTTTCCTCAGATGCACCCTCTGATTTGATCAGATTTTGTTTTGAGAGTAATTCACCCAGATAATTAATTCAGCACCCTTCAGTATGATATGTTGTTATCAATAGACTAGTCGAGAGGAATTGCTACCCACTGCCAAGAATTTGTTGATTTTTAAACTCTCTTCTGTGACGGATAACAAGCCAAGTGCCGTTGTAATTGCATATTTCACTGAATACTTACATGCTGTATAAAGCTTTTATCACATCAGCATGCTACTTTGCTAACTAGTTTTGTTATTAATGTAAAATTTAAATATTCTGTCAAGACGTGACTCATCTTTTGCTTCACTAAGTGGGGCACAGATCCTTGGGGGGGACAGAGAAGACGTGTCCACCCCAACAACAAAACATGAAGTAGGAGAAATCTGTAATATATTTGCTGTAATAAATCATAAAATAACCTTGATGTCATCAGAGATTAAGGAAACATGCTGAGTTCAAATACTTGCTTCAATAACAATACTGTTCTCCTTTTGGCCCACTATTGTTTATATGTTTCACATATATGTTCAAATGAATGCAGAATATCCACTGAATGAGCCAGTGTCTGGTTATGATTCGTAAGAAATCATTCTTGAGTCTGGGGAGGAGGGGGCAGGTGGAAACAACTCACTTCAGCCATAGAGTGCATATTAAATAGGATTTCAACCTGTTTAATATACAGTATATGGCTACAATTTGCTTTTAGCACTGCAGTGCTCAATTATGGATGCGCAATTGTTACATATTCCTCCTTTTAATAGAGGTCAACTCCACTTTTGAAATAATTCACACATAAACACAACACTTTTTTAAGGTTTTGTTCATGCCCCCACATCCTGCTAAGTGGTATAGTCAATTTGTTTCGTGTATCTGTGCCACTTCATCACTGGTTAGTTAATGACGTTAGTGAGTAAATAACGTGCCGACTGTGCCTGTAGATCGAAGTGAATTAGAGAGGAGTCTTAGTGATGGCGTATCTAAAGTTTTTACTGTGAAAAGATCTGACCTTACCATGAAACACCTGCTTTTTGAATGGAGTTTGGTTTGAGTCTGCCCACATGAACGATTGAAAAGAGGGTATTTTAATATGAATAGTTCACACAAATCTACTGGCAGATATGTCCAGGGCTGAATTTCACCACTGGCCCCCTAAATTGTAATGAGATTTGCTCCCTTATTGAATATCCCTCTTGCCTATGTTAGATAGTTATTGTCTAATGACAGACCCACATTTGCTGTAACCAGATTTCACAAACACAGTTGAAATAGTTTGACAGCTTCGGCCACGCTTCACTTTGACAGCATCTAGTCAGCTATTAAAGAGCACCTATTAATTTGTTCCCATCACTCAAACAGGGAAAAAAAATAGGACAAGTCATCCAGGCCAACATTTTTCTGCGACCAAACTTCAAGTTGAGGTTTCCCTGACAACATTTAGCTGTGCTTTTAGCGTTTATTTACCACAAGGACAAAAAAATGTCAGTTTCTGAAATGGCAAATGAGAGGCACCAGTTTACCTGCAGCTGAAATTTACAAAAAAAAAAAAAAATTGTATCTCTGTGATATAGACTAGTACACTTCAAATCAATTGAATTAAGCTTATATTGTCAAATCATTCACCCTTTGGTTTAAATCCCTGCCAGTCGCTGGCTATTTGTCAGCTTTGTTGTGCATTTTTGTTTTTCAGGTGTGATTTCTGATGGTATCCTTTGAGGTTTTTAATGCAACCAAGGACATAACTGGCATCCCAGTGCTCAGTTTGCTTTTGAAATACCAGGTGTGACTCTATTGCAATTCATTTCTTTTTTAAATTTTCATTTCAACTTGTCATTATTTCTGTCAGTTGCAGCCAATTTCCTCTCTCTTGTGCACCATCTCATTCAGGAAAAAGACACCGGGTGCAGTTTTCTCTCTTCTTTCTTTCTATTATACTGTATCTGCTGTCTTGTAAATATGTTAAATAACAGCAGACGCCCACCTGAGGAAGACAGACTTTCCGTCTCTGCATTCTGAAGGACATCTAGGTTTATATAATGAATTGACTTAATGGTGTATGGACCGACTGCTGGATGTGAGGTTCAAATACTATTGACTTCATACTTTAGAGTGTTGTAAAAACACACAAACCACTGTGTGAAACAGGTCAGAGACTTTCTGTGCACAATTTCAGTAATCATGCACACAAACACACCCACCCACCAGCATGCTTCCATTAACCTGTCTACCCTCTGCTTTTGACAAGACAAACGATGGGCAATGGGTTACAGAGAAACAGAAAGAGAGGGAGAGAGAAAAGAACAAGACGAGGATCCAGCTCTATAATACCTTACAGCAGAGCGTCATAAGCACAGAAATTAAGGTCAACCAATGTTTGTGTGGTTGCAATAGATTAAAGTCAAAGCATCTCATAACTCACTCCTGTCAGACTCACATAAGGTGGCTGTTGTGAGGAAGGAGAGATAAAGCGATTGCACTCTCATGAAGTCACAGTGTGAGGCACCATGTTCACACAGCTCTGTTTGAAAAGTGTTTGTTTGCTGCTCAATAACACTACAAATAATTTGTCCTCTTTCAATAAATAACTACGGAGCCCCAGAGTTGCCATAGAGAGGAAAAATATGAGGCAACATTTTACTACATCGAGTGCTTGAAATGTTATTGTGTGCGCATGAGATACAATGCCCACATTTTGATCAGCTGTGTGCACAATATATAATTTGTTCCAATATTTTTGGTTTATTTGTGCGCACAAGGTGTGTATATAACGAGAGACAGCACAATAGACCAGCCTACTTTGAACGTATAGATAGTCTATTAACACAAAACTACGGTATGTCTTAATCCAAGTATACTTACCATGTGTCTTTATGCACAGTATACTTGGATTAAAACATACCGTATTTGATAGCTATATGCTATGTTTAAAGTTAATATTGATTTATAATTTAATCCGTAATCCATAGTTGATACACTTGATAGCTCACTGCAACCGTGTAAAGTTCCACTAACATCGACATGACCCCCACATATGCTGTCCCAGGCTGAAACAAGATTTCAAACTGAAGCAGTTGTTGATCACGTGCGACTCCTGGATGCCAATTAAGAAGAGTGAGAAGTCAGCTGTCAATGGTCGAATAAAACAGAGCTGTCAACAGAATTACTAGTGAAGACGTTGAAGGAATTTAATATGGATGCTATTAATATATTGACCTGTAACTTGGAAGGAATTTAAGTGTTTGTTTGTTTGTTTGTTTGTTTGCAGAATGAAAGTTATATTGCCATGTGTGATTCCAGTGAGTACTTTCCAGTGAAAAACATGCTGTCCTCACAAGAGATTATTTTATATACTATGTTATAATAAGCATTGAGATATGGCCAAAAAATGTGTTTAGTGAGGTGACTGTGACCTTTGACCACCAAAATCAGTTCATCCTTAAGTGCAGTAAGCACTTCATGCTCAGTGGAGAAAGGTTGGTCTGTTGTGTTGGCTTTTCCCACAAATCAAGCAAAACGTGGGAAGTAATTGTATCTCATGCACACGCAATTGCATTTTGAGCACTCCATGCAGTAAAAACATGGCCTCAGTATATATATTCTTTCTCTCTATGGCCACTCTGGGGCTCCGTAAATAACGACAAAGTGTATTAATCTGATTAAATAGAGCAGACAGGGAGATAGTTGTAGAAGCATAAATGTCCCACAAAGTGCATTTGGATGTTGGGTGGGCGAGGCTTCACATGACAGACCAGCTACCAGTGACTATAATTCTCTGAACTGTGCAACACTCACAGGTCTTCAGGGTAACATGATGTAGTGTCATACATGACATACTTGACTGGCTTCGTCCATGTGTGATGGATGATCCTCCTCAGGAACACTGTACCGATGACACCGGTTATTTCAATGCCCTCCTCTGTGGACACCATTAATTATAATCCCGTGCACACATACACATTTTATCTTATATCTAAGAGGAACATGTGTGACTACATTATTAATTCCCAGGCACAGGCAAAAGGCATCAACATTAAGCATTGTGTTAACAAAAAAGCATGACTCAGATTCTACATGCTACAATTAAAATGTATTTTTAGAGCACAATAAAATATATTGATTTAGTCTGAGCGAAAATGTACAGTGCATGAATGAACAGTATATTGAATTTCTGAATTGAGTTTTCTGAGACATACACATCCACAACCTATTGCTGCTGCATACGGTCACTTCTGCGTCTCTCCTTCACAACAACTAAAAAAACGCAACTGGTGATGGAAACCAAACAATTTCAGGGTATTATGATTGTGAGTGGACAATGTTTTTTGTTACATCAACTATTATTACCCTTTTGCAGTGTTCATAACTTGTTTGTGGAAAATGCTTTTATAGCAAAACAGGATCTCTGTAGTTTTCCACCTGCTTGTGGTAATTTACTGTGAGATTAAACATGAGGTAATAAAATGTTCCTCTTCAAGGATCAATCACTTTTAACTCTCTTCATAAATCCTGCCAACACTTACCTCCTGTTGTAAAGCTGTGTATATATCAGTATATGTATGTCAGTAATGAAGTAATCGACTGAGTTGATGCATAACAGACTACAACTATACTAAGATACGACTGTTTTTTTTAAGGATAATTGTAAGCATTTTTCCATTCAACCACACAAAATATCTTGGACCATATGAAATATTTGGTTGAAATAAAGAAAATACACGGATAGGCACCCCCACCACTCATGCGCACACAATATGGGAAAACACTGAATTAAGTTACACACGCGCTGAGGCGACAGTGGAAGCCTTTGGTGATTAGACCCATGAATGTGCAGCTTCTTCATTAATCATAGGCCTATGCTGTATGAAGATAAGATATGGGAAAGTATCCCCTGGAGTTGAGATGCTGGTGGTGGTGGAGTAAAGCCAGCAGGTGGTTGATGGGAAACCTCGGCTGAATCTCCTGGAACATCCTGGAGGTAATGGTGGTGGTGATGAGGAGGTGGTGGGCACTAGTTCTTGGAGACAATCTGACACAGTTGTGATGATATTTAAAGAACACCATCCAAGAACTGCCTGGCACCAGGAATTCTGAATTTAGGGACTTTGACGGTGTGGGAAAGTGGAATTGAAGGAGAAGATCAGAACAGGAAGAAATAAATTACTCACAGAGAACTTAAGGCAAAATGTAAGAGAGGATAACTTCCTTACTGAACTTTCACCAAAGTTTCACAGGAAATTTTGTTACCCTGATGAGAAGTTGGAGGTGTTGCTGCCAGTCGCTTGCAGCTCTTCAACTAACAGCTCACTGTGGCTGCTCCCTCTTGTTACATTATTCCCTTACAAAAGATTCCACCTATCCACTGACAGAAAAAGGCAGAAAATGACAGTTGTCTTTGACCATTGATTGCAATCAACACTACCAACACTGACAAGCATATTGCATTTTCTGTGACTGCTTCACAATAATTTGATTGCTTAAAAGTAGTGGCAGGATGTTTCATTTGCACAAGGGTGTCACTTTGTGTTGGAAAGTGGTGAGGACAAAAGGGGTCTGATGAAAAAAACATTTTTTAAACAGTCTTCAACATATGCCATTTTTGGCAATTTACTCGGGGAACCAGTGTGAGGAGAGAAGGAGATAATTACGGCGGGTTGGAATAACAAAAATGAAAAGGGCATAGCCAAGACTACTACAGCTGACAATATGAAAATACTCAGCATAAAAATGCAAAACAACATCGACAGCACAAGCAACAGTCATCCATCACATCAATCAACCAATGCCAATATCTCATCTCCTGTAGAGAGCACCAGTGCATGTCAGTCAGCCCAGTGACAACAATATCCAATATCAATGCCATAAAATATGTCAAAATAGAGACAACTGGAGGAATAACATCAATGAAGTTACTAGGGATGACTGAGAACACCATTATCTGTATCTGTATCTGTATCTGTATCTGTTCAACCAACTAAATTATCTGTGTTTGTATCTGTACTCAGGATGGGCAGGGCTTAAACTGTACATGGGTGGTGTTTAAGTTGGAAGTAGGCAGGAATAACCAGAAGTTGTTCATTTAAAGGGATATTTCACCCAAAAATGAAAATTCAGTCATTATCTACTCAGCCTCATGTCAGTTGAGGGTCGGGTTTATTCTGTTAGTCCACAAAACACTGCTGGAGTTTCACGGGAAAACAGCTTTGCAGAATCTCCCAAACAGTTGAAGTGCATGGTGACCAGTTTTCAAAGGTAAAAAAAAAAAAAACTGGAAAAGAAATTTGGACTTAGATTACACCAGATGAGCATTATGGAAACATTTTTTGTTTTAATTCTTTAATTGGCATTTTGGGTGAACTAACCCTTTAAGCCTGAAATTGACAGGGGTTGATCAGAAGTTGTTCTTTATTAAAAAACTATTCACAGAGCAGCATCAGAATTGAGCTCTGGAGTAATGTTTTTGGTCACTAAAGTAAGAGAACTTTTACAAGTTTTTTTTATAAACTGGAATGAATAAACTTCAGCGAATAAATGAAATAGGAAGTACACAAGTTCTTGAGTTGTGTTCAGCCAATCATAACTCATTGTATGTTTTCTTATTGTGTAAATAAATAACTCTCAAGGATTGTCATTTGTAAGTAACAGTTCTTGATGAAAACTATTTTTCAGATCATTTTTAGCTAATTATTCTTTTGAAAAGTGTAAATAACATGCATTTGCATTTTGCATTTGCATTAGCAAAAACTTAATGCTGCACTGATACAATGTAAAGAGAGTGAACTGCAAATGGGCTTCAATCAATGAGATCAAATTATACTGGATTACATGCATTGTTTTCCTGTGAATCCATTTCAGGCAGTGGGCAATCTGAATCTTGCACGGGAATTGTGGACCCTGCCACGACCAATAAAATATCCTATCTGCAGAGATAATTATTCAATGTAACTGATTATTGCAGAAAAAGTTTCAGTCATAATTGGTATCAAAAGTAGGGTTTGATGTCTTAAAACCTTAGCCCTAACTTACCCAAAACAACATTCAAACAAGTATATATACTGTACACTCACAGTGTTCAGTGGCCACTATGGTAGTTTTGTGACCCTGAAGCTGAAACCAGCTGTGAGCTGGGTTGTCAGGATAAACCAAACAACAAGACCTCCCTGATATAGGACTGTTGTATTGGATTACATTACAGGCACAGGTGTTCTTTTCTTCTCTACTTTCATGGTGATTTATATAACTTGTTTTAATTTTGGGTGTGGATGTTTGCATATTCAGCTTTTTTGTTATCGCCTGCTATATTTTTGAAGAAGCAAGTGTGTCTTAAGTGCTGATGCTAAATCCTCTGTTTAATAGCTGCTGCTGCTTTTCACTTCCCTTAATCTTGGGAGTAAATATTGACTTGAAATCAAAGCTGGCAGGAAGCTGTTGCATCCCTGATTCATTTGGCTGTTAAAACTGTTTTCTCCTCCAGGCCAGAGGGGGAGGAATATACGCATATGGCAAGCAGCCAGCTATGGAGGGATAGATATGGACATACAGTACAATCCGCCTACCAGAGCTTGAGATTAATGGCATATGTCTATTCTGAGCCAAACCTGCGTCTGCAATTAATAATCAATAATGATGGGGGAAGCAAACATAGAAATCCAGTAGTTATTTGTATGAATTTTATCTCAACAAAGTTCAAAGATGATTTACCAAGCCACTGTATAGATTGTACCTTAAATCAATAGCAGAATATTTATTTTAATGCACTTTAAGGTTATTATAAAGTATACTGAGGTGATAAAACATCCGGACAGGGGAAATGAAGGGTTAATGGGACACACATCCAAAGGTTTTAGGGAGAAAGTTAGATGTCAGACGAAGTGTTGCATCTTTTTGATGGGACATGTCAAGCCAGGACTGTTTGAGTTATGAGCTATTAAAAATATGTAGATGTGACAGGGCTCCTCAGGAGGAAGGCTGATGTGAATTCTCTGCTGGTTGCTTAGCCAGATCCATAAATAAATGAACACATCAGTGAATGAGTGAAGGGAATATCAGAGGAGACACGCTCCATGATCTTAGAATGAAAAACAACCCCAAACAGTATTATTTCTCTGGGCCTCAGCCGAGATTCCTCCTCTGATTGTTTTGCAGCAGACGTCCCTCATTGCACAATGTCAACTTGGACAAAATCTACTTGACAGCAGTCTTGTCCACTGGAATGTCTTGATGTCACGGTGATAAGTAGCCAATGAGACAGGTGCTCCTCTGTGTACATGTGTGACCTCACTAACAATGAACTTATGAGAGTTTTCAAACCACCAAATCAATGAACTTCAAAGGTTTCTCAAGGTAGGTTTCTCAAAGAAAGCAAGAAAGCAAGCAAGAAAGAAAATATTCTAATACTGAATAATTCAAATAAACTACATGGGAAGTGTTCATATGTTGGAATTACATAGTTGTCTGAATAAATTAAGTTTTTATTCATTGTGTTATGAATATTCTTAAAGCAATAATTCAAAATTTTAGAAAATATACTTATTTGCTTGCTGATAGTGCAGCAAGAAAATCAATACCACTCTCATTTCTGTCTTAATCTTAACAGATTAAACCTTTAAACGTACTGGTTGGTAGTAGTTTTTGTGCAAGTAGTTTTTGTGCCTATACCTCCCCTAAATGTGACTGTTTCACTATGTTAACCATGTGTTTGAAAGGCTTTCTGTCAGAAAGGTCTCACACAGCCAGTAAAGGATGCCTTTTACATCATTATGAGACACAAAACTGCACTGGTAGCTGGTGAGATGGGATGACGACGGGTTGGATGCTCCCACCATCTTATAGCACCACAAATAGGTTAATGAAGGGACATCCAGATGCATCTCATACAGACGCAAAAAGGTACCTTGTGCAACTGTATGAGACACTGAAGGGGCGTGACAAAATGTTGGTATGAGAAAATACAAGGTGAGATGAGAACGGATTGGATTAAATGCATTTGACAAAATTTTGAACCATTCTAAGAGTCACATTTCTTGTGGAATTCCCATTTAAACAGGCAAAGATTCTGTACAGGACTTCAGCACTTTTGAATAATATTGATTAAAAAAAGAAGGTGGGTTGGGAATGTTAGGTGAGTAAACCTTCAAAATTCATGTCTTGTCATGACTTTTCAAAATAAACCAGTCTGACAGAAAAGCCAACTTAACACATTTATCCTAAAACAGTTTATGGATTCATATGACAACCCAACTTATGTTTTTAATCAATTTCACTTGACAATCTATGACCAAGATAGACTCAATGCAAGTGTAGCCATAATCTAGCCTATTAGCACAGTGTTATTCTTAATGTGTGCAGACTGAGACATACAATATTATGGGAACTACTGTATCTATTTGTGTTGCATTAACTTAAACATCATTATATAAACCAAATGGAGATAAGCAGTTGCTGACATATGTAGATTACTGCAAATTTCAGGTGTGGTAAAGAGCTGAAGAAATAGTTACCTGGAGTTACAACACGGATTCACTGAACACACAATCCCACACACAAACTCCATCCGTTCACAGTAAACAACCATTGGATGTGTGCCTGTGTTAGCTGCCTGACCTGATTTTGCTGTTTGCTTCCTGATGTGCTGTGGGAAAATATAACCAACCGGACATTCACTGTGGCTCCGCAGCAGCCTCTTATACATTTTTAAAATGCTGCAGTTGTCTGTTTAAATTGACAGTCATCAAACTATAATGTAATTCAACTTCTGTTGTGGGTCTCAGGTTATTGATTTAATTGGCTTATCTGAAATAAAACAACAAGTAATTCCTGATTGCAACGATATGAAAATTAATTCATCTCTGATGTGGAATTTAGCGACATACTGCTGTTTTTCATTACGTAGATTATATTCATGTGAGATGAAAACTAAATGATCCCACTCTATCATATTTCTGTATTCAGATCACAGCTATTCGACCTTCTTCTCACTCTCTCTTTCAAACTCATAGCTTGGCTTCTTTATTAACTTTTCAACTGAATGCAACACCCTACAAGTAGAAACAGGCAACTGCATCCACTGGAAGCACTTCACGACAATGTGTCTGATTTTCAAAGAGATGCCAATATAATTACTTTTACTGCCACATTAATAGTTTTTGACAAGCAGCTACCTTACCTTTCATCTCGAGAGCTCCACCGAATCAGTGTGTGTGTGTGTGCAAGTCAAAAAGATTACATGCTAAAGAGATAGGAGTTTGGCTTCAAAGTGAATTTACTTATGCAGTTATGTGAGAAGTTTAAATCTGCTTTTCACTCCATTCAAATGAAAGCTGAACCTGTGCTTATAATGAACAATAAGCTTAAGCTATTAACAGTTGAAGCTGACAGAACAAAAAGGGGTATAATTGGAGCTCAAGTATGTTGCGGTATGCTCAAGTATGCTCAATTAAGCTATCCTCAGATCTCTATATGACTGTCAGAGTGTATGTGCGAGCAGTCAGAGGAGTCTGGTGTGGGCATGCTCAAGACACTATATTTCACTTCTTGAAAACTGCTTTATGGCGCCTTCAGCTCACTCAAGAAAATCAGTTGATAGTATTGACAAGCCCAAACACATTTGCAAGTCAGGCATCGCACAGTGTATTCTGATGTAGGAAAAATGCCAAAAATCACGCCAAGGGTGAAAAATCCATTTCAGGCGTATTTGATGTCAGCCAGTTTTATTATTTACCCTATAATTATGCCTCGCTCCTTCATTAGGAGGGCTATTCCTAGATACAACCGCAGTGATTTGAAGATATTTCTCAGGCCCATGCGGTTAGCCCTCGCCTTTGAAGCTGGGATATTGATAAGCCTCTCAATGGGCTATGATAAGATCCTCTCTTTAGCCCTGATTAGAATTTGATTCATTTTCATTAACATACTGTACACATCGGCAGCATATTCACAAAAAAGCACTATGGCTGAAGAACTACTTTAGTGTCTCTCCTGTACTTTAACACTGTATAGTCATTTTTCTGTACAAATACAGTTACTGTACATTTTTCAGGTATCCTATCTGTACTTTACTTAAGTTCTGACGTTCTCTGACAACCTTTTACTTTTACTCCCATAAATTTCTTCTCCTTGAAATTTCAATACAGGCTTGTTACTTTACATTTGAGGACAATTATTGATTATTTTTATTTTGCAGTATTGTGGGCACCCTTCCCAACATCAAGGCCAAGTTCAACCTAAATGGATGGACCGGTTTTACAATGTATCCATCAGTGCATATCATGCACAAGCATGACAGATGTAACAGTAAGAAAATGACATAAAAGACATTCATCTTCCACCCTGGACAAGTCGTCAGATCATCGCAGGGCTGACACATAGAGACAAACAACCACTCACACTCACATTCACACCTATGAGCAATTTACAGTTATCAATTAACTTATTATGCTGGACTGTGGGCGGAAGCCAGAGTACCCGGAGAGAACCCACACAGACACGAGGACAACATGCAAACTCTGCACAGAAAGGTCCCATCTGGCTGGAGAGTTCGAACTCAGAACCTTCTTGCTGTGAGGCGACAGAGCTGACCACTGCACCACCGTGCCGCCCCATAAAAGACGTAACAAGATGAAACAGACAGGGGGAGACTTGAATGTAGAGAAAAGGTTTCTAATGACTCTGTCAGCTGCCAGTGAGAGTCTTTTAGCACTGCGGGACTGATTTTTAGACCCTTAAGAACACAACCTTGATTTAAATAACTTTGAACAAAAGATTTTGGTTGTCCTATAGGGATCCCAGTTACACTTTATTTTACAGTACATTAATAAGACATAATAAGCTGTACAGTAAATTAAATTAAATTAGACTAAAACCTCATATGTTCTCAATTAGCCATTATTTAGACCATTTTTAGACCCTTATTATACTTTCTTCATGGGTAATTAGTGACATGTTATAACAGAATGGTACTATTAACTAAAGTGTATTATTTCCCACTGTTAGACCCTTATTAGACTTTTTAGTACAGTAACAGTACAGTTCTGTTGCAATGTGTCCCAAACTAGCCTCTAATAAAGTCTACTGTGAGTCTAGTAGAGGTTCTGATATGGTCTAATAAAGAACATATTTCATATAATTTCATACAAAGTATTTGTTACATCTTATTGGAGGACTGTTGGGTATATGGTGTCTAATCAGGGAATACTTGTATTTGTTTCATGTCTAATAAAGAACATATTATTCCTAGTTTTTGTCTAATTTGATATGATATATGGCTTGTTCAGTCTTATTAATCTACTGCAAAATAAAGCACAACAAGAATTTCTAACAAGTGAATAAAGTTAGTACGACCAGTGTGTTCTTGTGTTGATCACAGTGTTTCAAGGTCTGTTGCTGACATTGCAAACTGATATGGAGCAAAGGAAATGTTCATTATTTTCAGTATTATATTTGAAGTTAAAATAGTTTAAGTTTAATAGTCTGAATTACATTAATATGATGTGAGGTTCAGTTAGCTTTGAACAGAAACAGCCTGTAGAAATGTCCTTCAGAGGGCTACTGTCTAGTTTTGTACTTGTATATTTCAGAGCCTCTACTTACTTTTGCTTGAGTAAAGAGGTTGAAGCAGTGCTTCTGCTTTCTCCAGAGTCTTTTTACATAAGTATCTGTACTTCTACTTTAGGAAAGAATGTGTGTACTTTTGCCACCCCTGCTCTCCTCCAACAATATCTGTTACAAACCAGTGGCCATTTGTTTGCTTCAGGCTAATCAAAAACACCTTTTGTTACACATCAGTAGCATAATATTTCTCACACAGACACTGCATCTTTGCCCTCCGCTTTGATATGGATGACACATAGACTTTTGACGAAACAAAAGGAGTCTCTCCAGCCCGATCTCTCCTGAGCGCTGCGCAGTACAAATCAGTTTGAACAAGCCTTAGGACAAGAGTTGTCCAAGTCACACAGCACTCCGTAATCTCATCCCCTTTTCCCAGACACTGCCGATGGCTTCTGCTCTGTTCAAATAATATCCAGTTTCACTGAGACAGCAGATCTTGCTCCATCTCCCCAATTCTGTACCACTGAGACAAGAGCAAGTAGTGAAACTGCTGCTAAACAACCAAGTCAATAAATGATTAAGGGTGTCTGAAGTTTTCTGGATGGGGTGTTAAAACTAGGCCTCTCGTGCCCACTATGAGCCGGCCTTGTCATTGGAGATTTTTCAGCAAGGTGACAGCGCCGAGCTTTAGCATTAAAGCAGCCCCCATCCCCCTTTTTCTTTTCTTCTTCTCTGCAGTGACATTAGCTGTGGAGTGGCTGCCAACCTGAGTGGAACTGGTAAATAGAACTGTGCACTGGTAGAAATTCATGTCCCAAATTGGTTGTTTGAGAGGTGCACAGTCAAAGTCAAGTAAAATCAAGTCAAAGGGGAGCAGCAGTGCATTTCTACCTCAGAATGTTATCAACTGTTGGATTTGTGATGACTGAACCACATTTACAATTTACAGCATTTTCAAAAATGTGACAAAGAGTTACCAATGTGAGCAACATGGCAATCAAAAGTCATTAGTGGACAACATCATTCGATTCTCGATAGCCCCATTTCTTTCTGTTTGAAAACATACATTTATTTTGTACATTAGCACAGGATAGCCAACTGCAGCTCAATACAAATGACCCAACAATTACCCTGCCAGTTGCTGTCATCAGCCACTCACCACCAGAGCCTGGACAAGATTGTTGACATTCTTATTAGCTGATCAATGTCAATTAAAGTCATATATTTCTCAATATTGCTCTTTTAAAACAATCAAATACAAAAGTGGCATCATTACAGAAACAGAAATAATAACTCCATATTTTGCAAGGCCACTGCAATATCAAAACCTGAAATTAAAGTCAAACTGATATTAAGAGTAATTTTTAATATGTATATGTTTTATACAAATTGTAGTCACCAAAAAGAAGAAATCTATATTTAAAGTTGTTGTTTTCTTAAGTTTTTTTTTCACATTATATTTTTGCAATAGTGGCCCCTACATTAGTGTCCTACATTAGCCATAAGTATTGAGTGATTTGATCAGTCCAAGCGTTGTTGTTATGATTCAAATCGTGGGCGCTGTGCTGAGGTCACAGGAGCGCCCAGTGATGTGAGTTTTGATGGGTCGTTATTTGCCATCACTATATTTGGACCCATTAAAGAGAGACAGCTCATCGCTCCACCTCCTTTGTGTAATGCAGAACAAACACATCACTGAATCTAGAGAAGCTGCCGGTGACTCAGCAGGTGTTGAAATAACACGAACAAAAAGTAATGTTTAGTGCACATGTGTCAAACTCAAAGCCCGTGGACCCAATCCAGCCTAGCACCACATTTTATGTGACTTGCAAAAGCCCTCAAATAATATAATTTGCACAATATAATTCTATGCTGCGTTACCAAAGTACAGTGTTCATAAACTACATGTTGCTAGATGTCAGTATACCATATATCAAAATCATATAGCCATTTCCAGCAGTGGCACTCAAGCCAAATGGTTATAGCTAGTAACAGTAATAGCAGCTGCCTAGCAAAAGAAAAGAAAGGTTGATGTAGATGGAAGGAAATTCAATGAGAGATGGGAAAGTGAACACTTATTTGTGCTAAACAGAGATAAGCTGGTGTCTTCTTTAACCAGGCAGGTGCAATGCCAAAGGAATACAAATTACAGTGGCACCTCGACACCAAACATGGAGCCAGCGCTAAACTTGGCTATAAACAAAAGCAACAAAAAGTCCAAGAATTAATTCACAACAAAATTAATATATTTAACCTATATTTCTGCTTTCAGAGCTAGTTACTGATTAAGTTATAACTGAAAGCAATAATAATTGAATGCATCATATGATAACAGGTAGATACATTTAGTCTTACATTTAAAACTGGCACTTTGATGGCAACCATAATGCTGTTGTGGCCCAGGATGAAATTAAGTTTGATACCCCTGGTCTATAGCATGGATCTTCAACAGTGGGTCTGTGACCCTTAGTAAGTCATTCAAGTTACTGAATTGTGTCAGATTTGTTAGTCACATATTACTGAAACATACTGGCCAATGAGCTGTATAATTATTCCAAGTGTGGCCTACAGACACCCTTGTGAGCCACAATGGATTGTTTTGTAACTTCATGAGCAAGGGACTCTGACACAGGCATACGTTTCACATCAGAAACCATCCACAACCACAACCAAGAGTAAGCAAAAACGAATGAGGACCCAAAAATATTTAATGAAATAAATTTAGTAAGGGCTTTCTGCTCCATCTCCCAACCAGCTAAGAGATCCATGGCCTGAAAAATGCCAGGTGACCCAAAGTGTAGAGGGAATCAGTGCCAATGTTAGCAACCAAGCCTAGCTTCACAACTTCCACTTTTGAAGTGGAATACAAACTTAAGAGCGCAAACAGATCCTCCTAAATGTTGAATGTTGAAAAAGTACAAAATAACTTAAATTACCAATAGTGAATGCTAAGTGGATTTAACAAAAAAATGGGAAATTAAACGCCTTGAATCAGCATTCATAGGATATACAGGGCTATGACGTGCTCCAGTAGTGCACAATGGAATTTTAACAACACATCTCCTAATAACACTGGCTTTCAGTCAACTTCTGCTGGGAAACACAAAGACTTCAAGCTTTTTTCTTTAAAAAAAAAAAAAAATGTCAGTAACAATTTCATCCCTTTTTGATTGAAAGCTGTGCACAATGACTGTTTTTACAGTTTATATTTCTGCCCACAAAAGAATTCAATTCAGTTCAACTGAAATAATTCCATGTCTTGTCCAATTTAATATACTGCACACATAAATTGCACAACACCAGAAAATCATTTCATTGTAAATGCCCAGCAGGGTGTATACAGTATATTTATATTGCATGTTCCTCTAAAAAAAAACAAAAAACCTCTAAATAATTAAATAATTATTTTCTAGAGTGCATACCACAGTAAGAGCAAGGACAGCAATTGTGAATAAAATGGTTGTTACACTCAATCTTGAGGGGACTCATCCAGCCAAGTGTATCTGATCCAGAAGTGCTCAGTGACAGAGTTCTCCACTGTGATGGCATTAGCCTCGGGTGCTCGGCTAAATCCGAATGACACTGACTCTCAACAACACATTGTAAAGAAAAGTGTCACTTTGATGCAAGTGTGGCATTTTAAAAATGTTGCTGGTTGGTGCTTTGTCTATAAGAGGGAGACTGAGTTTTCAATGAAAGAAGAAAGACAGACAGACAAAGGAAGGGGAGGCATTAGAGAGAAAGGAACTGCAGTTCAGTCCTATATCGCTTTTGATGAGCCTCAGTTTCCCTAATTGGGAGTGTGGCCATTAATGAGGCAGAGACAGACACATATCCACTGAATTTCACCTGGCATATTCACAGGAGACATGAGAAAATACCTCTTCCCTTTTCTTCTCTTCCAGTCCACAGATAAAATGGATAAAACAGATATAACAGGTGCACTTAGATGGATGCCTCATTACGGGAACCATCCTCTCACTCTCATCTGAGTTTCAGGACGGTAATACTCTACAGCAGTATTAATCTAGCTAGCAGGCTAATGATTAGGAGGATCCTTTGAGTTTGCCTGCTAGGATCAGAGATACGACGTACACCTGCTCACTACATTGGTGTTGAGATCAAGGATTAGGAGCACTGATTTATAGATTTACATTCCAAGTCGAGATGAGAATTTGAAGAAGCTAAAGGAAGAGATGAGTCTAATTGTATAAGCTGAAGTCGAAGCTTAATGTAGTTCCACCAGCAGCAGCCTTAGTGAACAAATCACATCCAGGCCTATGGTGCACTTGAGCCAGAGATGCTCACAAGTCATTTCTTGTTAGTCCAAGTCAAGTCTCAGGTCTGTTATGGCTGTAATGAGTGTTCATCTGCTGCATGCCATCCGGTCTCCCTAAAACATAAAAGAACTCTATGTAAGAAATTCAAAGCATGTACCTTGTTACCATCACTCCTTTATCTATTAACATACAGTATTAGCACTGATTATCTGTTTAGTATATGTCAATCTTTTTTTTCTGTATATAGGCTGAAAAGCTTATATATAACTAAACTAATATTACTCACAGTAACAAGAAAATATTGCAAACATTATTAGGTATCAAGGGATCAAGATCTAAGATAACTAATAAAAGTCAGAGTAAAATAGGATAAAAAAATAAAACAAAATAAAATAAAGCAACATGTACAGCTACTTAGACATATACATATACACGTATACACCCAGGAAATAATTCTGTGGTACATTTTTTGAATTTGCATCAGGTTGAATGTAAGATGGTGATGATATTATGGTTGACAACTTCACATTAAAAGTTTGACATCTGGGAAACACCGTCCATCAACTGTGGCCGGGTTTGCGCACACACAAAGAGGTCCTCTTATTCTGCTGGAGTCTTGCGTGTTGCGTCCGGTCAGCTCAGAATGCAGTCCGCCCATCAAGTGCATTCAGGTTGTTGTGGAGCAGGTTTCTTTAAGATGTTGCACAATGTTCTCTGATTTCCTGTGGCTTGGCCAGCCTGAGCTCCATTTCGTCCATTTCTTTTCTCCGGAGCCAAGAAGCAATCTGAAGTCCAAACAGGGTTAGCATGGCTCTTAAATCCCCGCTCTCCACTTCTCCTCCTGGGGTGGTCTGCCGGACTACATTTGGTGGTTGAAAGATGCCGTGTGCATTGTTGATTATCTCAGCGTCTGCTGTTCTGTAATCCATACCCGACGCTTCTTTTTCCATTTCCCACCAGTGTGTTCTGTCATAGGTGATAGTATCACTATGATACACATTTCAGCAAAAAATATGAAAGAAAAAAAACAGATTAAATGAGAAAAGTTGCAAAGTTTGAAGAAGCTACTGGCTGCAGCATCTACTGTACATGCAGTAGCAAAGGTATGCAACAATAACTGCAACCTATTTTTCCACAGCAGTTAGAGTACAAGCATATTGTATAATTACACTGATTGATGTGATCAATCCAGCAGCCTTTATTTTGATAAACAGACATTGCATTTAGTGATTATGTTTTTACGGAAGTCATTATAGCCAAAGGTTATGATAAATGGCACAGCAGCCACAGATGTGCTCATCATGGTGGTGTTGCTGCAGCTTACATTCATTCTGTTGCCACACACACCATCAGGATACACGATAATAAGGCAGGAAATGAAATCCAGCTCATCAGACATCTCCTTATGGTTAACGCACCTAAAAAAAACCTCTAAAAAGATTGTTCACGAGTCCCAAATCTCAAGTCCACTTTGAGTCTCAAGTCTTTTTAGGGTGAGTCTCAAGTTACTGTGCATGCAACTCAAGCATGACTCAAATCAAAGTCACAAACCAGGAGTCACAAACAGGGTTTAGCATGGCTCTTAAATCCCCGCTCTCCACTTCTCCTCCTGGGGTGGTCTGCCGGACTACATTTGGTGGTTGAAAGATGCCGTGTGCATTGTCGATTAGCTCAGCGTCTGCTGTTCTGTAATCCATACTCGACGCTTCTTTTTCCATTTCCCACGAGTGTGTTCTGTCATGGGTCAAAGTCACAAACCAGGAGTTTGTGACTTTTTGTTCCCATCTCTGACGTGAGCATATTCAAAGCTGTGGACACAAACACAACTCTAAAAAGAAACACCAAAGGCTGCAATATATTCCATCAGAAAGGTTGTTGAAGGGCCAATTAGCTTCGGAAACCCTATCGGCTGCATCTGACAGTTCTGTGACTTTCCGCAGCAGACAGCTCTACGTTTATGTCCACTTCAGCTGTGCGTAGGTGAGAAAGGAGCCAGGATTTGAACTTCTCATTCAAACTCTCTTTTTCATTTTATACATAACAATTTCTGTCACTTAATGTGCATGTGCAGTGGGGCACCTCACACAGAATGGCCAACACACTGGTACCAGATTTATACCACGTACTGTACCATGGTAAAACTGTAAATACCATCGATTACCAGCACAGTATTGTGGCAAGCGATATTTCACAATTACCACATTGATGTAATTGCTGGCACTTGAATAGTTCATTATTTAATTGATTATATGACACATATGCAGTGATGGATTAATGTTGGGTGACCTCTTACTCCTGGACCCCTGTCCTTTCCTTAAAGTGACAATTCATTCCCCTAAAAAAAAAATATTTTCCTCTTACCTGTAATGCTATTTATATGTGGAGAATATAGTGGAACTAGATGGCACTCTGCTTGTGGAGCTTAAAGTGCCCAAAAAGCGATGCAATGTCTAGATAATCTAATGTTGTGAGCGGTTTCATGTCTGAAATATTTTCTCTGTACTGAACTACATCTGCTGACGAGAGGCTTGCCCTTGTGCAAGCGTGCTATGTAAACATTAATGGCGTCCTCCTTGGCTGAGCTGTAACCTCTTGTCCATTAGTAGATGCAAACTCCCTTTGTACGGTATTGTTGGCGGGTGTAGTTCAGTAGAAAGAAAATAGCTCTTACATGAAAATGCTTCTAGAAAGAGACATTGCAGAATTTTTTTTTTTCAAATGGACTTGAATGTATGTATTGTGCTTTGAGCACCACAAGCCAAGTACCTTCTAAATCCATTATACTGGAGATGGCAGACATTTCTACGGCTGATATCTCCGAAACTCAGTAAATTGCATAAAAACAACCTAGATGGGTAAATAGCTCTCCTGGCCAAAAAAGAAAATATGTATTTTTGATTTGGTAGTGAACTGTGCCTTTAAGTTGAATTCCCAAGGTCTTGGTACAAAAAAAAAAAAAAAAAAAAAAAATCATAAAAAAAC
>JAJHUR010084883.1:0-19566 GCA_027495735.1 Lutjanus campechanus
TTTTTCCCCCTGAACATTCCTAATTATGATTTTGAGCTTCCCATTGTAGTAAAGTAATAAACCTGCTGTACGCACATATAAACTGTTTAGATTTTTTTTTTGAAGACACTGTGAGTTCATTCCTTAATCATTTTGTTACTAAACCTATTTTTGTTGTCTCCTGTTGACTTCTTTTGAAATTGATTTGACCTTTTGTCATGTTGCATTTCATTCCGAGGCTTGTGTGTATATTTGATGTACATGAACGGAGAAGTCTGCTGTAAACACCTCAGAGAAGTCCGGCCTGTTTTGTTATTCATGCAATAAAACAAAATGCACATGAAGCGTTTCAATACAGCCTCCATTCTTCATAAATGACTGAGCTGACTCGTCACTGCTCCTGTTTTCTTTGTACACTCGCCAACCGAATCACCACCCCGAAGGAAGCGTGTATCCACACAGTGATACCGTTAGTGGAAGCTAGAAAGAAAGTAGTTCCTACATGAAACTGCTCACAACGAGGTGTGTGGATTATTTTCAGCAATCAGGTCATGATTTCTGTAAAGAGACATTGCTGTTGAGTTTTTCAAAAGTATTTTTTTGGCTCTCTCAGCACCACAGGCTGAGTGCCATCTAGTTTCATTATATTGGAGAGAAGCAGAGGTGGAACACATTGTGCACTCAAGTAGAAGTGAAAAAAAAAAAAAGACTAGTAAAAGAAGTACTGATTCAACTTTTAGAACTATCTAGACTATCTAACTATCTAACACTACAGGTAAGAGGAAAAGTATGTATTTTTGACTTTGGGGTGAACAGTCCTTATAAATCTGTCTGTGAAGCTGAGGGGAGCTGCAGTCTGGTGATCGTCCTCTGTGGATTCATCTCAGGGAGTGGCCTCTTTCAAACTACACAGATTGATCACATCTACTCTTCACAGGAGAGTACTGAGCCGTTCAGCTTCAAAGCCCTGGTGTGCAGAGTTTGAACATGTCCTTTACTTTGGTGCCCTTCAGTGGTCGTATCAGAAAGTGCACCATGCGGTCTTTGACACGGACCTAAAGATAGTGAGGGTGAACGAACTGAAAGGAACTGTTTCAGTTAAAACACGACACTTCCAGAGTGATTTTAAGGAAGCTGTTCTGACTGTGAATGCTGTTATATTGATCAGTGCTTATATATAAACTGATGTAGCTGCTGTCCATTACAGCTCAACAACATTCTTGGCTAAATGCAAAGAAACAGTGTGGACGGATTGCCTGACCTGAGGAGGTTCAGATATCTGTCCAGAATGTTCTTCGTTCTTCATCTCTGCCTGATGAAGGTCTGATGACTGAAACATTCTATCCTAAGTAAAAGGACAGTGTACAGGAATTCCTCCTCTAAACCCGACCTTCAGTCGGCATGAGGGTGAGTAGATAATGACTGAATTTTCATTTTTGGGTGAACTATCCCTTTAAGGATGTTATTATTAAGGCGGCCAGTTGGGCAGTTTTCAACAGCCTGAGCAGTACAATCAAAGTTGTCCTCACCTCCAGTGCATTGTGCTGGTGCCACCACTACCACTGAGGAGTGTTTATTGTGTGATTTGGGTGACAGTGACATTCAGTGAATATTGAATTTCTATAAAGTTCAACATTAAAGGGAAAGTTCACCCCAAAGTCACATTACATATTTTTCCTCTTACCTGTAGTGCTGTTTATCCATCAAGATAGTTTTCATGTGAGTTGCAGAGTTTTGGAGATATTGACCAATAGAGACGTCTCTCCAGTATAATGGGACTAAACCGCACTGGGCTTGTGGTGCTCAAAGAGCCAAACCAACAGTAGAGCCAACTCAACTGTGATGTCTCTTTCCAGAAAACGTGACCTGGTTGCCCAGGATAATCCAAAGACCTTGTTGCGAGCAGTTGAATGTAGGAACTACTTTCAGTCCAGTAGGACAAAAGTAGCTCCTAAACCTCTACAACTTACACCAAAACTATCTAGATGGATAAATAGCATGAAAGGTAAGAGGAAAACTACTGTCCCTTTAACAAAAAGCACTGAAATAGAAGGCGACAAATAACTTTAATCTGCATCTATTTAGTGTTAGGCCAGTTAATTGGACGGCTGATTAATTGGGCCAATTATCTGGCATAATCAGATCATCGGCATCAGCTGATACCTGCACTCATGAGGCTGATAAACAAACAAACGTCATCTGTCCTAAATGTTTCTCCAGTAAATGTAATCTAAAACTGTTGCTGGCTAGTGTTAACTGCATATATGATGTTATAATGTACAGAACAATGCAGTTGAATGATGTCATCCTTTGAAATCTACAGCATAACAATGTATTTATCTATTTCATTCATTAATAAAAATCAATCTAAAACAACATGTCTTCTCTTTGTTTTGATATCTGCATAAAGAAGCCATACGTCACGTCCCAAAACCACGCGGTCATTCGGATGAGAACAGGTGCCGTGAAAGCAGCCGGTCAGTGTCAAACTCTCCATCACGGGTTAGTTAATGATGTTACTGAGTAAATGCCATGTGTGCCGATTGTGTCTGTGGATCAAAGTGGATCAGAAAAAGGTCTCAGTGATGTTGTAACTAAAGAGTTTACTTCAGAAATATATGCTCCTACCATAAAACAGCAGTTTTTTGAATGGAGTTTGGTCTGACAGCACCAAAACAGCAAAATAAAGTGTCTTAACAAAAGTGACAGACATCTGAAATATATCACAAATATATGCAGTAAGGTAGTTTTATGTCAGATTTGTCTACTCTGATGAAGGCAGGTTGACAAGAACTCCTCTTTATTATGTTTTTTCTATGTAAGGACTCTGATTGTTGATTGGCTGACTGGTCAGAGGATTCGGGCTCCTAATAGCTAAACAGTGATACGGTTTTCTTAATTAATGTGTTTAAATTGACACAGTCCTCAGAATTTGTATTGACCGCCAGTCAAACTAGAGCAGTTGTTTTCACCCAAAAAGGGGCGGGGGCATGACGCAGGATTGGTTGCTCTCATCTACTGAAAAATCCAGACAAACACTACCATTATACACACTGTTGTGCGTCTGTTAGATGTCATCATGGCGTCTATGATCCATCTCTTTGAAGTTTTTTTTTATCAACCCTCCTGCCCCGCACCACACACACACTCACACACACACACACACTCACATTACACACAGTACAGTACACACATTTGTCATTTCTTTGAGTGGAACTTGTTTCTCAGCCCTGTCCTCATCAAACACACCACAACGGAAGTCTGCTGAAACTGTGCTTTCAAACATCCACCTTCATCTGCTGCACCACCCATCCTGCTCCAACAACTAGCGGGTTCAAATTACAGATAAATTTTTAAAAAATTCAAATACAGACTTTTCTTCACTGCTGCTTCACTTGTTTTCACCCTGACTGACTCCTGTGTTCTTCCTGTTTGTGACAGAACACAGTACAGTTAAAAGTCGGACTTATGACATAGTTCACAAGCACTATGTCACTACCTGTTAAACACATGTTGTCCTGCAGTCTGCTGCACCAGTTAGCTACTTTTGGGATGAATATATCAGATTTTCTGCACTGGTATTTTCTATTTTTTGTTAGTTTTTATTTTTGTTTCATTTTTACTTTCAGTTCAGTTTAGTTTGAGTTCATTTCCAGAGTGGGTTTGATTGTTTACGTGTAGATTTTCTAAAATCTGGCTTTTATCTGATGGCTGTGTGGAAGTCAGCAAAAAGCCACAAGCTCTGCAGATTTAGATGGAAACTACCCCAAAAAGGGAAACAACAAAGACTGAGAAACTACTCATCTGTTGCTGCTACCACTGGCAACATGTTCCACACTGTCGCACACAAACATCCCCTTTGCCCCTCCTTTGGTTTGTTGGGATCTGGTCACCCTAACCACCAGCAGACCAGAATTCAAGTCCCAACCTGGGAGACTGAGATTTGAGTCCTGTGTGAAACTAGAAGTTGGTGTGTACTATTAACTTTTAGACTTGTAATTGTCGGTTAGGTTAGGTTTAGGAAAACATCATGGTTTATCTGCCACGGAGGTGTAAATAGCTACCAAGGGTGCAAATAGCCACTGTTGGCTACTGACACCTGGTTGCTACTATCGTCTGAAGTGGTTGCACTAAAAGGGGCAATGAAACAAGATGGCCGCTGTTCTTGGTTTCAAGGTTACATTTACTGTCCAGCTGAATTCAAGCTAATTTCTGAAAGTGAAATCTTCAGCAGAACAGTGATCGCTCAAGGAGCCTCATCTATGTTTGAACTCCTCTCATTTCTCATGACACACTCAAGTCTGACTCAAAAATACAAAAAAAAAGAGCGTTTGTGTAATCTTCTTTTAATTGCATCTCGAGCACCTTCATTCACAAAGGAAGTTTAATTTACATGAATTTGGAGACCAGAAGAAATTTCACTCTTCAGGTCTACAGTCTGAGGAGTGACACAGAGTATTGGGGCCACTGTCAGCAGGGAATAAAGTCTGGATATGTTGTTGAGAAAAGTGACAACTGTACAGTGTGAACGGACAGCCAAGAAATAATACAACATGGACATGTTGAGTCAACTCAGTCTCATCACTTGTTGTCCAGATAGAAGCAGTTTCTTGTCATACTGACTTTATTCTCATAATGACTTTTTATGACTTATCTATTCTAATATTACAACCATGAAATTATAACCTTATTTTCTAATATGACTTTTCTATGGAGTCACAGGAGTGCCATAAATAAGAGTATGTAAAAGAATAAGAAAATACATGTCGACACAAAAATAAAAAATAAGCACTTTTTTATTTTCACATTTGTTCAAGTATTTCTGTATACATTTACTTTTTAAATAGTTGTTTTTGCATATAAATGACTCTTAGCATTTCTATATTGTTTTGTTTTTTTATGTCATTTAGTTGTTTTTATCCCTCCCTCTTTATTCCTCTAGCTTTTGCTACTCCTTGAAGCTGTCAATCATCTGGCTTTGGGCGGAACTTCCTGCCCAGGCGGAGCGGTCAATTTCTCCACACATGAATCCAACAGGATTCATTCAAACTAAAGCAAATAAGGACAGAGTAAACTGATAAAAATAGAAAATATATAAAATAAAAATAAAACCGTTTTGAAACTATACTGAAAAAATTAAGCAATTTACATGCAAAAATAAACAGCTATTTTTAAAATAAATATTACAGAAATAAATGAACACATAAATGTGAAAATGACTAAAAATGTTAATAATTATTCTCTTAAGTTATTTATGTCTTCTCATGTCTTGTAATTGTTTTTATTTCTTTATATTTCCACATTTTCTTTTTAATGGCACCCTTATCACTCCATATATTTCATGTTAATTCTGATTTCACTGTTTGATAACTTTATTATAAAATGTTTTACTTTATTCTGAAAACATTACATTTTTTTCTACATATTACATTTTTTCCTCTCTCTCTTTTTTTTTAATGTAAACAGTGGCCCTAATACTCTTCTTTTCATTTTCTTTTTACAGCTAACTACTGACTGTCGTCATCACTGAAGATGCAGTCTGACTGTCAGACCGTCTCATCCCGTCCGACAGATTCCAGTCCTGTTGTGTTCAGATGTGATCTTGGAAAATAGGACATTTAAGACACTGCAACTTGGACTCTTCTCTTCTGTGGAGCTTCAACCTAAACCAATCAGAAGGGCTCTTTTTTTTTTTTTAAATCCTGATTCTGACACTGACAACACCACCCCTCATTTGAGTCAATATTAAAAACTCTTCATTTATCAATAGCTATATTTCCATATAAATTCATATAAAACAATTTCAAATTAAATAGGTGACATAAAAAAAAACACTTGAATTTTCAAGGCAATTGCTCAGGAATTCATTTTCTAGAAAAGTCTACCTTGTCTTAAGGACCCCATTAACAACAAAAGGCCAACAAATGATTTCCTTGTTCACTTTAGTTTGCTCACTTCCTGTTTGTTCGAACAGACGACATGTCATGGTCTACAGCCAAACACAGTGGCCTATAGTGGCTAGTAGTAATAGTGCATGCTGCAGTCCCGTATCAACGCCACTTTAAAAAAAAAAGAAAAAAAAGAAATCCACATTTAAAATCACATCATCCTGTACAAACATGGAATCATATTCACATCTAGGAAGAAATCAACAAATGAATCAAAGAAACAAGGAATCAGCATCTTGTTTTGTTTTTGTTTGTTTTTTTTGTTTTTGTTTTTTTATCCCTCCATCAAAAAACGAGTCAACTCACAGAGAAACGTCGCTCCAACAGTTCATGGGCGACGCTCCTTCCAGCCGCGGGGAGATTGTCACAAGTCCATAATAGATCCTACTAATTGCTTGATTATCGACCTCCTGACGGGTCGCGTTGTGCATTTCCATGACCGACTGGAAGGTCGCGAGCGAGACGACGGCCTCGAGGAGGCTGACGGCAGGTTACAGGGGCTCTGCCGGGGCTGCATCACTGACTCCATGCAACACAAACACCACCTGTGGTCTTGGTCCAAAGCAGTCACACCACGCTCCAGTAAAAGTAGACTTCAACTGACAACTGGGGTCATCGCTTGGATTTAAGACTTGCTATGACTTAGAGGGGAAGTTTTATGGATCATTTCAAGTGTGGTTGTATGAGGCACTTCTCCACAGTCAGTGTAGTACCTACAGTAGATGAAGGAGAAGCAGCGGGAGTGCTGGTGTTTAGACACCTAAAAAAAATATCAGTATCGGTTCAAGTGTATGTTATATTTGGAATATTTTCACCACTTCATAGTGATGTGTGGACTACAGTTAAAACTGCAGACACTGTGGTTAATCAAAATGAATATTATGATCAATAGCAGGTGGGAGAACAGGGATTCTTCAAGTAAAAATTTAAAACTTTTAAAGATCTTTTTAAATACCATTTAGACTGAAATTTAATGCCAACTTAATGACCATACTGGTAAAAGTATTACAGATATATCAGAAAATCAGTATGGATTTTAAGTCCAAGAAAACAATATTTACCAGCTCCTGTAGAGCTGCGACGATTAATCGAATAATCGAGTATTAAATTAATGGCCAACTATTTTGATTATTGCTTAATCCCCAGATTCTCAAACTGTGGTATGTGTACCACTGGTGGTACGGAAGCTCCCTTTAGTGGTATATGGAGGAATGTCAGAAATATTTTTTTTAGGAAATAAATTCATTTAAACCATATAATACTATTAAAATACTACAAAATGTACACAGAAACTTCACAAAATAGATCACTGAGATGTAACTTAAAAGAAGTTTTGTCTAATATCAGCCTGTCTGGTAGTTACAGACTAAACTGTGATGGTAAGACAAGTAAGCTGAGGCTCAGTGTGGAGACTGAACATTCAACACTGAACATTCAAAAACACTGCAAACCAAACCGGTCCAATGATGAAGAGGAGTGCAGATCAGGAGGAGATTATTTTAAGCAGCCATGTTGAAAACAACGTGGACAACAGAGAACCAAGCACAACTTTTAGTTGCTACTTAAGAAGCGCCAGTGAAGTGTCCACAGCACATGCTGGCACCAAACACCACAAAACAGTTAGGAGGTGCGACTCCAGTTACCTCAGATGTGGATTCAGTTGGAAGCGGGAATAAACCTGCCTGCTTTATCAATTTAAGTCATTTTTTAAGAACAACAACAACAACTAAATTTTCTGATGTTTTCCAGAACCAAACAACTAATCGATTAATCAAGAAAATGATCAACAGATGAACTGATAATGAAAATAAGTGATACAGGAAAGATCTATTTTTCAACTGACAAGATTGTGATAGGATTAATTAATCGATTAATGTAGAAAATAATCCTCAGTTTAACAGACAATGAATATGATCATTAGTTGCCGCCACAGTTTCCTGGAATTGTTTTAACTCACTCATATTCTGGACTCTGCTGCCACATTAAAAACATCACTAGGTTCTTTTTCATGACTAAATATCTGCATTTTCAATATATGTTATTTCCTGAAGGAATAAATTCAGAACAAGAGTCGAATTTAATCATTTAAATCTAATTAAATATTGTTTCTAGAGCAGCAACTGTAATGTTAACACCAGCAAAGTCTCTAAACTCAATAATATCTCATTGGACACAAATCAAAAAAAATTAATCACACTTCTGTCATCAAAATACTGAGTGTTTATAGTTATAGTTTATATAAGTTTATAAAGAAGGATTCATTCTGTCCTCTGTCCTCCTCTGATGTGATTCACTACCTGTAGGTAACGCTGGCAGAGGGAGGAGGCGCTGCTTGGACTCATCCAGTGGTAAGTTTACAACAATTTACCAAATTTAAAGATTTGTGGCTAAACTGCACAGTCAGACGACATTCAAACAGCTTTTTGTCTTGGCTTGTTTGTAACGAGGGGCTATTAGTCGAGCTAGCGTGCAGTGACTGTGTAGAACAAAGCAGACAGATGAGAGACTGCGGTGTACAGGGCAGACTGACACATCGCTGCTGCCATGTTTACACTAGCTGAACAGGTGTATTGATAAAGTACTGGCTTTTTACTTGCAAAGTTTTACAGCACTTACTAGCTGTCATTTTTAAGTATGAGTGCATAAATCAACCACCCGCCGCCCAACAAAACAAACTATTTTCTCTGATTTAGTGGCCAACATCTCTACCGTTCCCCGTAGGCTACAGGCCCCACTGCACGTCATTTCTTTGCGTGATGTATTGATATCCGAGTGTTTTCTTTAACAATTTACTTCAATGAGCAGGAGGCTGCTTATAGTTATTTTAAACGTTTCCAAGCATGTAGTGATGTCACTAGGGATGGCTTGATACCACCCTGCAGGCTATAGGCCCTATTGCATTTTAAAATGATGCTGAGCAGCATGGGCTTTCCAGGCGATTTCGTTGTGTGATGTATTGATGTCTGAGTATTTTCTTTAACAATTAACTTCAATGAGTAGAGATTCTGCTTTTAGTTATGTTAAATGTTTACAATTATGTAGTGACGTCACTAATGATGGCTCGATACCACTTTTTTTTATATCACCCTGTAGGCTATAGGCCCTATTGCATTTTAAAATATGCTGAGCAATGCAAGCTTTCCAGGCGATTTCTTTGTTGTGTGTTGCTTGCTTAGCGTCCTACACCAGTACTCTTGCTCCTTCCCCAAACTGGGGATGTGTTGATCACCATCTACCAGGGTTAATACACTGACGATGGATAAGTTCCTCATATAACCACACGCCAAATAATCCAAACTATCCCTTTAAGAATGTGCTATGACTTAATCTGATATGACTGATCACATATTTAGCTGGCTCTAAACTGGTCATCCATGGGAAGCCCTTAACTTTGTGTGGATTCTACTTTGATTTTGATCATTGGGTTCCACAGACATTGTTACTATCATCATCATCATCACCATCATCATCATCATCATAGGGTTCTGTGTTCTAAATGAGAGCTTGAAAATGGTGAAATGGTAAAATATTAAACATCTGCACCATTTTTGACCTAAATGCAGCTTCAGTCCAAAAGTGCTGATATGAACCTTCAGTGGTCAGACCCTCATCCAGAGCTCACTGGTGGCCCTGAGGGGTGGGGGGTGGGGGTAGGGGGGGATCCAGCTCCTCACCCTGGCAGTGGTAATGCCTTGCACTGCTGAAACACCCGCACCTGACCACGCTAGTGCCTCGTGCTACCCGCTGAGCTACTGTGAGGATAAATCCCACAGAAACGAGCCACATCATGGTTCCTGTTTGGTCCCGTGTCTTTTATAGCCCAGTGCCACCAAGTCCTGGCTAACATCAGTCCAGGTCTCACTGTCAGCAGAGTTACTGAGGTGGGCGTCTGGAGGCAGGACAGTCCAGTACAGATTAGCTCCACAGTCAATCAACCAATGAGGAGTGAGATCTGGACAAAAAAAAGTTCAACTCATCCTCAGATGTCCAGGTTTACAGTGGCTCAGTCCAAATCTGTCCCTCACTGGCAGGAGGAGACAGCTGCGTCTCTTCTTTGTCTCATTGGTCCTCGAGCTGGAGGCTGGCTGCCGCTCAGACAGAAATCTCATAGGTGGTGCCCCCGACGCCCGTCACCTTCTTCACCCCGCCACCCGGGGGCTTGTGGGCGGGACTCTGCATCAATGCCGAGCTGGGATAGGCCACTCCGGGCCGGGCAGACACGCTGACCGGGTGAGAGGGGGAGGAAGGAGCGGAGCAGGAGGAGGTGGAGGAGAAGGGCTGGCCGCCGTTGGTCCGACTCAGAGGTTTCATCTGGATCAGCTCATCCCTGATGTCAGAAAAACACAAAGACAAAACAGAACCAGTCAGCGGGACGGGTTGGGACGAGACGTCCTCATGTGAAGAGGAGATGGAGAACTCATGGGCTTTTCACATTGCATATCCTTCACCCTGGGCCAAGTACTCCTGCTGCTTCTCCAAACTTTGGGGGTGTCGACTAGGGCTGGGTATCGATTCAGATTTCAGAAGGTCCCAATTCAATTAGACTCAATTTGATAGTGATATCGTTATTGATCAATTAGGGATATTTCAGTAACAAAACCAACTGTACTTGGATATGAGAGATTCTCAGAGAACTAATGATGTAATTTGCACAGGGACAAACCTCTAACCTGGTGCATCATTAAAAAATTCATGTTTACATTAAGAACTGACCTCAAAGCAGTTACATAAACGGTGTTTCCCCTACAATTGTTTTGGGAGTGCCGCCCACCCCCCTGCTGGACCTCCTGCCTCCCTTGAACGAAGCAAAATATTTTATGTTATGTATGAATTCTTGTGTTGTCTGTGATGTTTCTGGCTTCACCACAGACTAGAAGGCACAGACGATGGATGTGCTGTCAGGCTCATGTTGCACAATAACTGGATTCTCTCTCTGTTGTTGTCGCTGTCGCTGTAATGTCTCTAAAGACTTGTTTCAGTAATTTGCCTGTGGAAATTTGCCTTGCCAAGTGATAAGCTAACTGGCTAGCCCAGCTAGCATGCCCCGTATTACTGTGAACACACAGTTAATGTGGTCACTGCAACAGTTGTTTACTATTTAAAGTCACAAAGGGAGTATAGTGATCTCATTTTACAGTCTTGAAATGCTTTGGTTAACACTGCTATCAGTAACAAGTAACCGATACACAGTAAAGAGCTGAAATATAACTGATGACTGGGTTTAAAACTGCAGGCTGTGCCACACAGCCACGGGTGAAAAAGTAAATTTTAAAAGATCTGTTTTGGGATATTATGGACTGATATCGGACCATGCAAAGGAAAATCGATTCTGCTTATTGACACAAAATTTAATGGTGCTAATTCCAAATTAAAGTGTGCACTGCAAACACCAACCGTATGTCAATCTGGCTACCTGTCTGCACCTACAGAGATGCGAGTTGAATGCAGGCATGTCTGCCTGTCTCCTAATAAATATGTCTTATTAAATCATAAGTTTAGCATTATGCTCAGGTGTTGCTCAAGTTGCTTGAGGTGAAGACCATAAATTGTGTGTCAGTAACAATAACCTCAGTTTAGCAAATGGGACAGGATCCTTCTCTATCATTACATTAAAGTAGCCTCAGTAAACCCACCAAAATATCCAGAACACCAGAAAAGAGACCATCATTGTTACGGTTATCTAGCTAATGTTAGCTTAGCTTAGTGTTCCCGCTGGTGACGTTCATCTGTGGTAATTAGAGTTTCATGCAGTTCTGCTATGAAGAGCGTAGGGCGCTCAAAGAATTGGAATCACGAATCATTAAGAAACAAACTGAATCAGAACTGTTAAAATCAAAATGATACCCAACCCTGTTAACCACCATTTACTGTAGGTGATATACTGATTATGATTAAGTGCCTCATACAGCCACACTTCAAATAATCTGAGCTCCCTTTAAGGGAGCTGTGATACCAACTACAGACATTGGATTTTATCTTTGCAGAATGTACAAAAAGATCGACAGTGCATATACTTTATGTTTGTGCTGAACTGAATTGAATTAGAAAAGCCTGCAGGAGTCTCCCACACAGAAGATGTACTGCAGCAGCTGTCATGTAATACTAAAGCTTGTATTCCAGCATGGAGCCTGAAATGGTCATAAACAGGTTTGCCTTTAACAGTTTGTGAACCAGGACACATGCGACATTCACACTACACAGTCCATTTGATCACATTGAAGAGACACAACCAGATGTTCCTGTGGTATGAGAAGGAGCCACAGTAGTCAGACTAAACCCATGCAGTTGTAGAGTAACTGCAAATAACAAACACAGTGAGCAGGATGGAAAAGCAACAGTGATGTTGGACAGGACAGAAACACACACGTCAACATGTCAGAAGATCAAATGGTTGAATACTTGTCATGCAAAAGTTTGACCATGCCTCAATGGAACTAAAACAAGAAGAGCTGATCTGATACAGAGCTACAGCGTTGGATCTGTTCAGATAGAACAGCTAACAACAGCAGAAAAGTTTCCCAACACCATCATCTCAGATATAATAGTCAGATTTGATTGCCTCTTTTTATGTTACATATTAATGGTGCTCCAGTTGTTATTGGACACTTTTCTTCTAAATAGTTTGATCAGTAACTGATCAGATGACGAAGCAGCAGGGTCTGACATTAACCCCCACCAAGCACCGAATGTGGGTACATCTTCTGTTTGGTGAGTAAATCTTACAATGCAATCTGCCACACTGGCGGGTAAAACGTTTGTACTAGGGTTGCATGATTATGGCCAACATGATAATCACAATTATTCTGATCAATACTGAGATTATTTATCAGGTTTTTATTGCCCTTTCACAATGAAAATAAATCGAACACTGCTACTTCCATGTTGTGCTACATTCCTGCTAATGTACAAATGTGTGCATGAGTAACGGTTACATCACATACATGGTTACTGATGTATTTGTTTTGTAGTCTTCTGTTATATGCTCCTTTGTTATAATATTTTGTTGTAGTATATGGTTTGTTAAAGTCGGTTTTCAATGTATTGTTATATGTTTAGCAAAAACTGACATCCATGAATTAAGCAAACTGAGCACATAAACTATGGGGCGATGCGCCATCTTCCAAACTTTGTCTGAGGGGAGGTCCACAGTCACAGTTTGAAAACCCCTGGGCTCCTTAAACTACTACTACTTAAATAAAAGGCTTCAGGTTAGTATTCAGTCATCAGTATTGTCCATACTGCTTCCAGTGATCAGTGGTTGGCCCCAGATATCCTGTCTGAAGCACTCTTATTACATATGTTTGAGAAAATAAACATGTCATCAGTTCTACTGCTGCTACTGTTACTTTTGCCACCATGAACTTCTGTTTGTGTACGTCTTAGTTCATAAACTGTTACTTATATTCTAAAACTGCCTGCTGTGTGTTCATTACACACTTTGTCTTGTTTCTGTTACACTGAATATTGTATTTTTACACCATTACTTTTATATGAGCACACAGTTGATATGGATACAGAAGGCTGGTACAAAATGACCAATCAGAAGGTGGTAACAATAATAATAATAATGATGCAGACAAGAACAAGCAGGCAGAGCACAACAACAGCAGACACAGAATAGTGACAAATGGAAGATGAGCAAAGGGAGAAGAAGGAAGAACTCACAGGAAATCTGGCAGGAGGAGGAGGAGGAGGAGAGGGGAAGAGGAGGAGGAGCAGGAGCAGCAGTCAATCAGGTAGTCAGGTTTTCAGGCGGGCAGGTGGTTTTTTCAGGGTTAGCAGCAAACCAATTGTCCTGACAAAAGGCGAAACTCATACTCACTTCGGCGCTTGTATTCCTCCTCCTCCCATCCCTCCACCTCCTCCTCCTCCTACCCCCGCTGCGTTTGCTCCGGCTGACGCCGAGGCCTTTCGGACCAGCCGGTACTGCATTTCGGCAGCGGCGGCGCTCGAGTAAGAGAGCGACTTGCCCAGAGGTGGAGGGTGCGGGGAGCGGGGTGGGTGGGTCGTGGAGGTGGAGGAAGAGCCCAGTGGGGTGTCGGTGGAGCGGGTGCGGTAGGGGTAAGCATGGTGGGTCGGTGCGTGAGGGACAGCGAAGCGGGGAGGGCGGGAGGTGGAGGAAGAGGAAGAGGAGTGATGGTGATGATGGGAGTGGTGGTGGTGGTGGTGGTGGTGATGATGGTGGTGTGGGGGAGCTGGGGCAGATGAAGAGGGCGGAGCTGAGGACTGATTGGCAGGCAGGGGGTGAGGCTCGCCCAACAGACGCTCCCTCTCTGGAGGAGGCGGCGGGGAGGAGGATGTGGAGGAAGAGGAGCGATGGAGGAAGGGGTGGTGGTGGTGTTGGGAGGAACGATGGTGGTGGTGGGGCGACTGAGAGGCCTGAGAGTGCAGCTCAGCAGCTCTCTGTTGTGATGACACGAAAGGCGAGCTGAAGCCGCCGGCTGCTGGCGTGCAGGGTCTTCCAGAGGAACCCTCAGGGGCTGCTGGACCTGCCGCCACCCCTTTGTCGAAATCCTCACCACCTGCCAGCAAGCTGTCATATGACAGGCTCCCGTTGCGAGACGGGTGGTGAGGCGGGGGTGTCTGATTGGCTAAGCTCTTGAAGCTGGCTGAGGTGGTGGTTGCCTCGGAGACGTGGGCGGCACCTGCTGATGTGTGCGTAGAGCTGGAAGATCGCGACGCCACTCCTGACAGGACGGTGGGGTCGGAGAAGGAGGGATATGAGCGTCCACCAAGGGAGTAGCCAGGGATGCCCCCTCCTCCCGCCTCTCTTGCTCCCTCCCTCCTCTCCCCGCCTCCTCCCCCTCCCACTCTGTCTGACGAAGTGTCCCTCCGGTCCAGGCTGGGCTGGGAGCGGAAACCAGGCTGCTGGCTGGCCTGGAGGAGGGAGGAGGTGGAGGAGGAGGAGTCCCTGGCACTGCCAACACTCTCCCCTCGACTTAACTGGAGGAGGCAGGAGGAGGAAGAGGAGGAGAAAGAGGAGGGAAGGTGAAGGAGAGAGGGGGGGCAGAAGGAGGGAAAAGAAACGAGAAGCTGAGCAAATAAGAGCCGAGAGCTCCGTGGGAGTTGAACCATGAATCTCTGCTGTACTCAAACTCCTCACACAACACCTCAACTGTTGCTGTTGGTAACACTTCTCTGCTGCACAGGAACTAGACTCTGTCAGGTCAGGACTGATGCTGCTGGTCGAGAGCTTCACAAAATCCAATATTTTACACATTCACAATGTTGACTTGGGGAATATAACACTGGTAACATGAAGGAAGCATCAAACATGGAGAAGTCCAAGGCCAAGCTTTCTGTCACTGGACATTCATCAATGCAATCAGGAGACTGAAGATTTTGGTATAAAGCGCTTTCATTTGTGTTTAGTTTGTGTTTGGCTAGTATTGACCAATCATGTTTGAGAAAAGCTTGTGCACAAGAGCCATAATGCAATCTCTGCATCCATCAGCTAGTGTTGTAGTACTCAAGATCAGTCTTGGTCTTGAGACCAGGCTTGTCTCGGAATCTGCTTTATTGATACCTGGTTCTTATCTCTGTCCCTGTCCAGGACCCTGGATTTTATTTGAAGACTGGTCAAGACCACAAGCTGTGGGGATTACTACCACCTCACTCGGGTGAGAGAGCTAGAGATGTGACAGCACTTGGTCTTGACTCTGTCTTGGCCTACCTTGGTCTTGGTTTTGACTTGATCTCAACCCCTTAAAATTTTGGTCTCACCTCAGTCTTTTGCTCTGGTGGTAGATGTTTACCCTGTTTCCATACATATGATGGCTTGGCTTGGTTGACCTGGTTTTGCATTTCCATTACAACGGGGCTACCTGCTTGAAGGTGTGTCTTGTAACTGAAGACAAACCTGGCTCAAATAGAGGAGCTGCAGAACAGTGGATAAACAGTTTCCTTTACATTCTTCACAACCGAGATCCCTCTTTATTTTGTTATTTAGAGGATTTTGTTATGAAGCAGCAAAATCAGGAAATGTTGGATTCGGCAGTAACTTGACATAACTCCGATACATCTCAAAGCAACACAGTTAACAGGCAGATATGCAGGTACAAACAGCAACACAGGGGAGAAACTAAACTTCAGACCTCAGAGATTAGCATCTAAAGGAAATGACAGCTGAACACACAGTCACAGACACTTTTAGAAACGTCTTGCTCTCTGCTCTCCTGCTCAGTTAAGTATCGCACCACTCCCTTGTTCGAGGGTTGGGAGGGGGGGGGTTCACGGGTCAGCCACAGTCAGTGAAACATCATCGCAGACTGCTTGGAAGCGGGTTGGGCTCGCTTTGGCCCCACTCCAGAGAAGGTCTATCTCAGACATGACTCAGCACAGCTCAGCATGTTAAAACTGGCGATGGAAATGCAAATCAGCACGGCATGGATTTGCTTGGTGCAACCAAAAGTGACAATGAAAAAAGCCCCAGTTGTCTCTCAGCTCTATTTTTGTATCTGGGGTACCTAATCAGACTAGAAACAATGACTAACACATGAAAGAGGAAGTCTTGGCCTGGATATCTGTTATCTGTATATCCGTAGGCTACATTGGAAGCCCTCAAACACTGATTGTTTCATTGTCCCCAGAGGTTAAATTGTTGTCAGATGATAGCTGATTAGTTCAAAGATTGCTTTCTACATTGCGTGCGACTGAACTCAGCCATTACACTCCATGAGGAATATGATTGCCAAGGAGAAAATGTTTTATACTGTAGTTAAAAGATTAAGTTAAAGTTTGTCACTGCATCTCTACCAGCTGCCAGAGCTTTGAAATTGGGGCTGTCAGTCGAATTAGGTTTGGCTGTACAATATGATGGTTCAATGATTGGTCCCATTTTTTCGTTGAGTGCTACACTACACTATATATTCCCAGTGCACCACAGAGGATCTTTCCTGTCGGAGAAGAGTATGTGTGAGCCACAAACAGCCTGAAGTTGTGCTGCCCTCTGCTTCCATTATAGTTTGTTATTGAGTGTTAGTAGTTTATGGTCAGTCTGCCATACAGTTGCTCCTGCATTGGTCTGTGTACAATGACGCAGCTAAAAAGCAAAAGTGAAGAGATTTGACTGACAAAATGTGAGTCTCAACTCGACTGAATATTTTGATTTCATTGATTTTTCAGGGCCATCCGTTTTCAACATCATACCTACTACCTGACATGCTTTCAATGAACTAGCCTGGCCACTATGTGACAAGCATCACGCTGACATGAGAGCACTATTGTACTAAAGTGTTCTCTGTTTGATGTCATTATAAACTAAATTCCTTTCGTCATTTGCCCTGTTGAAGGTTTAGTGATTGAAAGCTCATCTTCATGTTAATAAAAAAGGTACATGTGCTGAGTCTTCAATATGTTCAAATTTTTTGAATAATGGTGTTGTGAGGGTTTAAAAAAAGTAACAGAACACATAAGGCAATAGCATATGAATAACTGTTGTTTGTATGCATTGTCAGTCATATTAGTACTGACAAATTGCACATCAAATTCATAAAATAAAAAGGGTTTTGTCTCCCCTAACAGGTAGTTGCAGGGGACAGCAAGGTCAACCAGTTCATTCATTAAAATTAATAATCCCACATGAAAAACTTGCATTTTACAGAAACAATTAACAGAAATCACTTTGGTAGGACTTTTATGGGCAGCAATGACACAAAAGATTAAACGGACACTTCACCCCAAAATCAAAAATACATATTATTCCCCCGGCCTGCAGTGTTATTTGTCCATCTAGATTTTTTTTGCTGTGAGTTGTAGACGTTTGGAGATATCGGCCGTAGAGATGTCTGCCTTCTCAGACATCTATATTGATATATAGCTCTACAGACCAGGGGAAAATGTGTATTTTTGATTTTGGGATGAACCGTCCCTTTAAACCTTGATATACACTCCCCCAAGTTGATGGTCCCGTTTGATTCCTCCGTATTCGGACAGTTTACTTTGTAGGATCAACAGCTGGCCTCTATCTCCAAGTTTTCCCCATATGTGACCCGCATGAAACATCAAAATTAGAGAACAAATGGGCAAAATGTAGGCAGAATTGAAACAAGGAAAAGGAAACCATTAAAGAGAAATGACAGAGAATTGAAACAACAGAAATACAAAGGGCTGGATCGACAGGAGGGAGAATACGGAGCAGACATGGATGCAAATACTGAGTAGAACCAACTTATCAGTACCAGATGTCGTCCAGTCCAATCATTTGATTGAAACAAAACAAATGACATTCTCTTTATCAGCCCTGTGTTTCTGTTTTATTCATTCAAGACAGATGACCCCAGTCATTTTAAATGTACTCAAAACAGTATTTGACCCATGTCCAGTGCAAACAGAAAGGAACAGGAAACAAAGTTAAAAGGGAAGATAAGAGGGAAATAATGCTTTCAGAACAATCACTTACTGATACTGATCAACAGAAAGCCACTGAGAAACCAAACCAAGATGGCCGACAGGAAATCAAAAGGAAGAACAAAAACAAAAAGATGAGTGTACAGTTTGTTTCCTTGTGTGTTACTGTCCTTGTTTATCACCTGACTGTCACTCCTGTGTGTTTGTGTGTGCGTTACCTGGTTGGCGTAAGCATGTGTGAGCGCTGTGTGGTTCTTGCCGGGGCTGTAGGTGGGTCTGTATTTGTACATGGTGGGGGTGGGAGGGGCTTTGTTCAGTAGACTGCACTCTACAGGAGGGTGGGTAGAGAAAGGAGAATAAACATCAGTATGAAATCAGCACAGAATCAGATCAGTCACTCGAAGCTGATGTGCAGATGTTTGGTGAAAGTTAGACAGCGTTACCCTCCGTGTTTCCCCTGCTGATTCCGGGGTAGCGGAGCTCTGGTTTAGGAGGAGGAGGAGGCTCAGCGTCACATGACTGGCTCTCCATCATCTCCAGACTGGACTTGGACTGGAAGGAAGAGAGAGGCAAGACAGAGAAGAATGAGAAACAGGAAGTCAAAGAATCACATCCTGTGAACTGAAACATACCCACATAAAAAAACTGCTCTTGTTATTACTTCATATGTAACATATGTGCTGTATGTACAGACTGGGGACAGAACAACTGGAATAAATGAGCGGAGAAACATAATGAATACAGACCAATATGAAAATTGGTGCTGCAACATATCGATGGATGTGTTGATTATTATGATATTCACATTTAAGATGCGGAAATCAGAGAATTTGGACATTTTTTCTTAATGTCATGACTCAAAACAATTTTCAAATTGTTTGGTGATTAATTTCATAGTCAATTAATAATTGATTAATCATTGAAGCGGTAATGAAAATGATGGGAATCGTACATTACGGCCACCCCAGTCACCACATCTCACCCCACATCTCAACACCAACACCATTTTCTGCCACCATTATTAGAAATAATATAAGCCAACACCAAAATAAACCGATATCGCAGGACAGGCCGATATTGGATGATAATTGTCTTTCCTATATATACTTTATCCCCATCTTCCATATATCCTTCTATATATCAGTCTACATTATTAAATGTGTATACAGAACACAATGCAGATCATTTTTTAAGGCAGTATTTTATGTATATTTGATCCTTTTTCTTAATTCGAGTTGTTTATTTTTTCTTTATCAATAAGGGATATTGGTGGACACATCAATATCAGAAT